>JACCPG010007954.1:0-13415 GCA_016069955.1 Drepana arcuata
TCTTCTTTTCACCAACGTGACATATAGTGAGTCCATCGTCTGTTCTTCAAACACGTCTATACATCTCGTACACTAAATCCTCACGGGGAACATTATCAATAATATGAAACGTTTATTCTTTGTTCCACTCAATGAACCAAAAGCATGTATAAACCTATTTTTTGTAGCGGCCAAGCGTGGAATCTCATTTGTTTATTAGCTACGCCGCGTTTTATGTTTGACAATTATCAATTTCATATGGACTTCAAATATTTTGGATGCTCATATGTTTTTGTTCGGTGTGTTCGGCACTTTTTTATCATCAATAGTTGTATTATTATTAATAGATTACACGTGGTCAGATACGTAGTTAACTGGTTTTCTATACAAATATTGTCTTCGAAAGAGAATTATAGTATCATTTTTTTTACCGGTGCCGATTGAGATATACAAGAAGATATATATTGAGCCATGGTGGTCAAGTGGTTCGAATAAATGCCTGCGACGCAAAGATCGCAAGTTCGAATCTCGACTGTACCAATGAGTTTTATTGAACTCTAGTGATTAGTCATACCACGAGCTTTACGGTGAAGGAAGACATCGAGAGGAAACCTGCATACATTTGAGAAGCAACTCAAAGGCGTATGTATAGTCGTGCTTGAGTAACGGCGATATGCCATCTGTCACGTTGGCACCTAAAATATATCTCTGGTGGATTGTGGGAGTGTGGGTACTTCCTATATACTTCTATATGTTTTGTCATTGAATTTCTACCCAACGCATGCAACTTTTCTCATAATGTTCCTTCATAAGTTTTTTAAGCCTCTCGGTGTGAAATCACTGTATTTAAATTCTGGAGAGAACTGGTATTCTCTCTGCCTAATCCGTGAGGGACTCGGCGTGAACAACCCAAATATATAAAAAATAAATATAACTTTCTTGCTGCTGGCTGCTGAATAAGCACTTACCGTTGATCCATGGAGACTAGAGAGAGATCGAGTTTGTGTTTACTCTTGAACATAACTTCTTTCTGAGGTATTTCAAGTAGGCTTGGCGGCCCGAACGGTGCGCAGATGGCGAATAGTGCTAAGGGCGGCTCTTCGGTTTTTTTGTTCTGACCGTGTAAGACTTTGATGCGGCCTCGGATGTCCAGCCTCTGGAATATTAGGGATCTTTGTGAAGTTTACTTTGATTATTTTGATTCAAAGCATACAATAGAATCGGTAGATAATAGAATAGGTAGGTAATTTTTTTGATAAAGCAAAAAGATTTTTTTTCTGTCAAAGGATATTGCATTTAATTAATAAATAATAAGGATTTATGCTGATCACGTAATTAGGCGTAATTTGCGATCTCCGATTGTACTAAACGAGTAGTTATAGAGTGAGAATCCGCCTGGATCAGGTTTTCAGCTCACATAAGATCGCAGTCGACGACAGTGCTCCTAGATACTGCAAATTCTCTCTCTCTCTCTCTCCAACCAGTATAACACAAGAAATAGTTGTACAGGTTGGAGAGAGAACTATTTAATGCTGTCTACACAGTTTGCCACAATTGTGTGAAAGAAAAAATAACAAATATATACTCACCAAAAACCCAGAAGTATTATCCAACAAACACCTAAATCGAACTGTGAAGCTTCTCTCCAACATATGGGTTCTCTCAGGCCTTAATACGTCTTGAAGGGTGAGGCTACTAGCTTCAGGAGGCAGAAAGGAGTTCCAGAGCAACTGCCTCTGTAGTTCCTCTCGGTCTTCGGAATGGACGAGCTCGTAGACTGACTGGTGGACTATGTCTGACTGGAATTAACAAACAAAAGATAATTAAGACTGAGTTACTGAAATGTGGTGAGACGAGGTAGCAGAGATATCAAGTCGTCGACTGAAAAGAATCTATGAAATTTAGTAATTTAAGAAAAGAGGTCTGTCAGTCTAAACAGAACTGTCACTCTACTCTCTCTGCCTTCCCCGCGAGAGACTCGGCGTGATGATACGTATGTAAGTAAGTACAGTACTTTGTCACGGCATGAGCTTGACAGTGAACAACGAGTAAAGGTGAAGAGGAAACCTAGTAACATATGCTGCTCATGAAGGCAGCTAGAATCAGATCAGTGAAATTTATTTATTTTAATTTATTTATTTAGACACAAATTAACATCTTTAAAGTATACCAATATGATGTTAAAAGAAAAAATAATAATAATTACATTAATAAACTGCTTTACAATATAATAAAATACAATTTAAAAAATTATATATTATCAATTAGTTTCTAAAAAAATTCTAACCGTTTCTGCGATATTTGGCAGGGTCTGGTGATATATATCAATATGATGAAATGAGGTGCTGTGACACCTTTGCCCACCTTAGGGTCCTAATAATGTATACTTTTTTTTGTAAGACGACACACAACTTCAAGAGCAGCTTTAAACATTGAAAAGCGGAAATGGTTGAATTTACATTCAAGCTTTAACATGTTTACTGAGTGCAAGTAAGTTTTCACATTTCAAACTACTTTTATTATTTACACGCTTTCAGATGTACTATAAAAGTACTGTTCCCAAGGGATATAAAATAATATGACGGCATTACAACTCATTGCAAACATAATATCTGCATGGAACAATGATATGAAACTGTAGTGTACCTGCAAAAATCGAGCAAATACAAGAAACAAATTTGGCTTATAAGTAAGGTCTTATCATTGAAGAGATTCCCAAATCAACTGGCGTGAATGAGGGCGTGATTGTAAAGATGAAGAAGGCATGTTACGTTGGTTTGGACACATAGAAAGGATGAGTGAAGAAAGATTGACGAAACAGATATACAAAGCAAAAGTGTGTGCAAGAAGAGGCAGAGGAAGGCCACGTTCCAACTACCTGGATCAAATAGATCGGACTTTCAAGGACGGGAACGTTAAGGGTACTCGAAACCGACGAGCATGTATGAAGAGACTGATGAATGTGGACGAAGCGAAAGAGGTATGTAAGTCTAGAGAGAACTGGCGCTCTATACTCTCTGCCTACCCCGTTAGGGACTTGGCGTGATGATATGTATGTATGTATGTATGTCTTATCATTATTTTAAAAACGTATCATTCAAATGCATACTGTACAATAATTTAATCAACAAACCAACAAGATAATAAGCCCCAATCAATTGTGGTCTAAAAGAGCAAGTCATAGACGGACCGTAAATCAATAGACCGTAGATTGCCCTAAAATTGATTAATGCTCGATTATTAAAAATCACATAGACGCAAGACGTGTCAATCTGTCTCATACAAAGCTATTGACAGCCTTAACGACCTCGAATAGAATTGAAATTTGTGTGTACATCCAAATTTCAAATTTGTAACACGTCATCCGACAAAAGATCGTGTAAACAGCGTGGTTAATGCACCAACAGCATATGATGCGAGTACAAAACTAATTGATAATCAATGGGGTGGCGCAGGGACGTTTCTGGGACCCCTTCTTTTCAATGCTGACATGTGAATGATTCATGTGTAAATAAAAACGTACCCTAAAAGGGATGGTTGTCTGTGAGTTCTAACATATTGTGCTGGCATTAAACGTCAGAAGATGATTTGTTTGGTAATTGGTTCTGTTCTCTATATTTCGGGGTTGCTATGGCACGAGCGGAGTGTTTGGTTGATATGGCATTGTTATGTTTCATATCTTTCGGTTTTTTGGCGTTTATTATAGTACTATATATTTAAATAGATGAGCAGATGAGCCGTGGTGGCCGAGTGGTTCGAGCAGTTGCCTGCGACGCAAAGGTCGCAAGTTCGAATCCCGACTGTACCAATGAGTTTTTCTGAACTTAAGTACAGTGATTTGTCACACCACGAGCTTTACGGTGAAGGAAAACATCAAGAGGAAACCTGCATACGTCTGAGAAGAAATTCAAAGGCGTATGTATAATCGTGCTTGAGTAACGGCGATGGACTCGCCATCTGTCACGTTGGCACCTAATATACCTCTGGCGGAAAGTGGATGTGAGGGTATTACCTATACACCTCTGCCTACCCCTTCGGGGACCCTTGTGGGAAGGCGTGAGGATTATATTTAAATAATTTTAACACTATTTTATATATTTAAACCTGGATCACAATTAGTAAACAAAGATTAAAATATGAGCTATCTATATATTGATTAGATTTTTATAGTTTTTTTGTTCTAAGCCTATTTCAAAATCTTCCACCGGATTACTCATACTTACTCACCTGGTTTGAACGAAAACGTTGTGGAACAAATTATTAGCGGTCTCGGGGTGCGATCGATACACGGCCACCTGGTGCCTGCGCTTTAACTTAAGGACGATTCGTAGCGAGGGTGCTTTGAAAGTAAATAGATTCATTTATGGCAAAGCTTTTTGGTTTTAATTTTGTCATTTTTTATTTGAATACACCTTGTGGGCTACCAATTTACAGCTTTTCACAAGTCATTTTAAAAAAGAAGACAGAAAATAGCTTTGTTGGGCTATATAATTCCGTAATGATTAACAGATTTTTCAGGAAGGGTTACTTTTAATGGTGATAAATTTTTATCTGATTCTTACTTTTGTGGATTCTCGACGAGAAACAAATGAACATTCCTTAATCCATAAACCTGGATGGATGCATTGTATTCGAAAGAAATTACGACTTTTGATCCTAACTGTGATAAAGAAATTCACACGGTAATGTGTGTGTACGATGGATTAATTGAAAGATGGAGATTTTAAAATACAATGAAATTGTTGAAGAAACAATAGATCAAACCGGTCATGAACTGAACGTTGAGAACGAAAAAATTTGGGACGCGTTTTGAAGTTGAAGGCACCGATATATGTGATTTTTTTTTTTTTTTATACCACTTAAGGGTGGCAAACAAGCATGCGGTCCGCCTGATGGTAAGCGGTTACCGCCGCCTATGGACGCTTGCAATACCAGGGGTATCACTCGCGCGTTGCCGACCCTGCAGGAATCTTTTCACACCCTTCTCGAAGAACTCCATGCTGTACTCTCCAGGGAAAACCTCAACGGGGAGCTCATTCCACAGCCTGAGCGTTCGCGGAAGAAAACTTCTTTGGAAGCGCACAGTGCGAGACCTTTGTGGTTCCAAGGTATGGGGATGAATTCCCCGTCGATGGCGAGAGGTGCGATGGTAGAAGGTGGAAGTGGGCATCAAGTCGAACAATTCTGCTGAACACTCCCCGTTGTACAATGTGAATGAAGTCCACACTGGCGCTCTGACTAGTTCGGTGATAAATAATACAGAATAAAGTAAAAATAATGACGAAAATGTTTAATTAAAACGATACGTTTCTAGTTCTCGACTAATGTATAGATTTAAATAGCGCACATTCACGACACGTGGCGAGCGGTCGGCGCTGTCAGGAAGTACCGAGTACCGGGACCGATTTAATGATTTCTAAATCGATTTGTTTTAATCGCAACCCACCCTAGTTGAACACCGTTTGATATTGTCATAGATTAAAGGTTAGCAGAATGATATATAAATGCAAAGCATAGTATTGCCTACGCCGTAGGGAGAGGTATCACTCCAAGTCTCTTATGTGGTAGGTAGGTGATAGGTAAAGAGTAATAGAGCTCCTGATAGATTTATCAGTCTCTTCGTACATGCTTACCGGATTTGAGTATTCTTGACGTTTTCATCCGTATTCGATCGATTTGATTTTGGTAGTCAGAACGTTAGAAGTTTGAGAAACTGACAATAGGATAATCTATTTTATGGGCCCGAAATACGGCGTCCCTAAATAGAAATAAAACTATAGGTACCGAATACAATTTAATTTGTTGTCAAGTAACTAATGGTCCTAGGTAATAATAATATCCTGGATTACAGCAATTAGACATATTTTTACAACAAGCCGTTAGTTATAGCATGGTACATATTATCATTAAACTACAAAGGTGACAGACCCTGTACGGTACCCTAGTTCCTTCATTATTGTGGTATTTTTTGTTAAAAATCTAATAATTACTTTTTTAAGCTAACTCTATTCATATTCACTAACTTTACTGCTTTCATAATTCCGTATGCGCAAGTTCACAAATAACCCACTTAGTCTCAGTCTTATACTAGTTAGTCTGGAAGGTACAGTTACTTAAGTACAGTGGTTTATCACACCACTAGCTAACGGTTATTGAAAATACCGTGAGAAAACTATCATAGAAGCAACTCAAAGATAAATCTGTGCTTGAGGTGCGGTGACACACTCTTTATCTGCCATTACATGTCGGTATAATACCTCTGCCTACCCCTTCGAATACCCTTATGCAAAGGCATAAAGCTAAGCTAAGTCTTTAATGCATTTAAGTGGGAAATAATCAACGAACATCTACTTCTATTGATACAACTGGATTCAAAATCACTTCTAGTAGTATTTTGAAGTGTGATTAAAATATAACTAAAGACTATGATAGAAGTTCAAGCTTTAGTATTGGCATCATCACTGTATAAGTTGATACCTTTGGTTATGCGATCGTCGGTTGACGACGGTACCCGCTTTCCTTCAGGTTGGTAGCATGCTACTTTTGTCGTTTTACAAATTATTTTACTCTGTAGCAATACAGAAATAACTGCATCAAGCCGCGAATAAAATTTAAATACCTCCATTATTCATAAACACTTAGTTGAAACGGAATCCAAATTTGATTCATTTAGAGTAATAAAGGGTAAAAGAAGCAATAAAAATACCTACTCGCGACGTGCCATTCTGTTATACTAATCTTTGCTCATTAATGTTGCTTAGGTAACCGAATTACCCGGTTGCTTAGAGCATAAACAAAGCAAAGGGGGTAGTAATAGGTAGAAATACAATTTATATGCCCCGAACGAAAGTTTTATAGCGGAGGGTCGGATTTGAGCCAAAAATTGGGGTTTTTACCTTTCTGATGGCAATATATCATTGTGAACTTTATTAGCTGTAATGCGGAGGGCATTTATTAACGAGCGTGTTTTAATATATGTATATAAATTTGCTACATGTTTTTGGGTTTCAAATATGGCTACACATGGAAATTAATATTGAATAGGGTTGGTTGTATCGAGAAATAAGCCCGCCAGAACCGAAAAATTGCAAGTATTTGGTGAGGTTTGTTTGTCAATAGTGGAATGGCGGTAGACTTCAAATATGGAGTGTCTGATATTTATACAAATACTAGTTGTACCCACGACATCGTCCGCGTGGAATTTAACAATAAAGTTTTTGTTTAGTTTCTAAAATAAAAGGAGCCTTAGTTACTCCTTTTTAAATCAGCTATCAGTCAGTGAAAATCGTGACAATGCTGCTAGCATTGTCACGATTGGCACCCGCCTGAGAGACAAATCTAATAATTGGTTTAATTTTCTTTAGGGACTTGGCGTGATGATATGTATGTAAGTTTCTTTATTCAATTTAGTATAATATCTATAATACAATAATAATAATATATCCTCACGCCTTCCCACAAGGGTCCCCGAAGGGGTATAATATAGTAATTGGAAATCGTTTATACTATTACTCTTATTTCTTAAAGGTCATTAAAACCATTTGTCATACGATATATTGACAATATCGATTGTGATGAAGCCTTATTATATTCCTCGAATTTAAGTGAGTTTGACGTCTCACGTCACTTGAAAAATTTAAGTGAGTTTGACGTCTCACGTCACTTGCAAAATTCTGTCGCCCGTTTGTAAAAACATTTAGTAGATTACAATTTTAATCGGTTCGGGCCGTCGTTCTGTAAGGTTTTTTGTTTTTATAATTAAATCTATTAATTAGTACGTACGTATGTATTTTGCTTTGTATGTAGACTCCTACATTTAATAAATTGCACTTCAGTTATACCGTATGTACGATTATTGACGAGGTGTTGCCTACTTATATTAAATAACGTTAAATACTGGCATTGTGTATACGTTTCGGCTCCAATATGTAGGCAGAGGTGTAAAAACACCCACGTTTCGCGAAAGACATATTTAGGTCTGTCACCGTTTCGCAAACCTTTGCATGCGCATGTATACGCCCTCCCACAAACCCACACACCCTATATTCTATGTTTATGTATATATTATCTAATTTAGACAAAGATACTCTGGCGGAAAGTGGGTGTTGGGTATTACCTATACACCTCTGCCTACCCCTTCGGGGACCCTTGTGGGAAGGCGTGAGGATATATATTTAGTCTTTAACATATATTATATTCATACTACGTGTTGTTAAATTACCATATGTTTAATGACCTAATCTATACGGAATCAACTGTCAAGTTATGCTTAAGTCAGCCAACGGGGGGTGTACTTTCGCCGAAATGACTCCGATAAGCGAAATCGAGGGTGGCTCGAACTTAACAACACTCGAAACTTATCGTGACTTAATTATTATTATTATATATACATATAAATATATATATATATATATATATATATATATATATAACGCCCGGTACGATGGTAATTAAATTTCATATTTTCCTTATCTAATTCCACGAAAGTGATTAATAAAGTTCATATGGTGCTTTGTTAAGGCTGAAAAAGGACCCATTTACGGTAAGTGCGTAATTAATTATTAGGATTGGTCGTTTATTAGCACCATTTTTATTGTTTATTTTTAATGGTTACACCTTAGTTTGTGACCCTTAACCATGAGCTTTTAAGGTTTTTCTGGGTTTATCATAATTAGCCAAAATATATACACTGTTTTATTATTTTTATTATAGAGAGCCGTAGTGGCCAAGTGGTTCGAGTCTTGAGTTCGGATTCCGACTGTACCATTGAGCTTTTCTGAACACCGAGCTTTACGGTGAAGGAAGGCTTCGAGAGACACGCAGACAAGCAGAGTGCCGCAGCTCTTGGAGAGGCCTAGTGTAGTGGCTTAGTGGCCCAGCAGGCCACTCATGGTGGTCACGACCCTCAGACATGAGGAATCGACGAAGAAGAAGTATGCAGGTTTCCTCTCGATGTTTTCCTTCACCGTAAAGCTCGTGGTGTGACTAATCACTGTGCTTAAGTTCAGAAAAACTCATTGGTACAGTCGGGATTCGAACTTGCGACCTTTGCGTCGCAGGTTCGAGCACAGTGTTATTCTCTTATGTAAATTATTCTTACCTGATGGAAGCCTAAGTAGCTCTCGATACTGTGGGTTGCGAAGAACACTTCTCCTTCGCAGGTGAGGATCATCAGGAAACCATTGAGGGCCTGAAAATTAACGGGGAAAATTGTTAGGGTATACGTTTAATATACATATACATACATATCATCACGCCGAGTCCCTAACGGGGTAGGCAGAGAGTATAGAGAGTTCTTTCTAGACTTACATACCTCTTTCGCTAAGCGAGTAGAATAAGAAATAAGCCAATTCAAATTTCGTTCGTCAGGCTGTCGCGTAGTTTGGTTCCGACAGTCGGGAGTTACGTGCAGACCTGCGGTGGGTATTAGTCCATTGACAAACGAGATGGTAAAATGACTAATGCGGTAAGCGGTAGCTCTAAAAAACACGTTTATATTTATACCTAGCTGTGTCCGCGACTTCGTCCGCGTGGAATTGAATAAAAAAAAATTTGTTCGGTTTTTTAAATAAAAGTAGCCTGAGTTACTCCTTGTTATATCGGCTATCTGCCAGTGAAAATCTCCTGTTGAAATCGGTCCAGCCGTTTCAGAGATTAGCCGGAACAAACAGACGGACAGACAGACAAAAATTGTAAAAATATATATTTTGGTACCGTGTATGGCATTTAGTAAAAAGCGGTTATTTTGACATTACAAACAGACACTCCAATTTTATTTATTCGTATGTATAGATGAGTCGGGGTGGCGGACTTGTTCGAATAGTCATCCGCAATGCAAAGATTGCAAGTTCGAATCTATACTATACCAAAACTTACGTGCAGACAGTGATTAGTCGCACCACGAGCTTGAAGGTGAAGGAAAACATCGATACGAAGCATGCATACATTTGAGAAGAAATTCAAAGACGTATAGTCCTGCTTGAGAAACGGCTGTGAACGCGCCATCTGTCACGTTGACACCTAAATCATATTACTAGCAAGCATTGGGTGTGTGGGTGCTAACTACAGTACTGTGGCTATCGCTTTGGGGACCCTTGTAGGGAGGGGTGAAAATCGGATCGGTATACAATTAAACATTGATACTAGTAGGTAAGCTATGGTTTTAATTTATGTTGGAAAAGCGATGGGTACGTAGCAGGTAATGTGATTTTATGGGGTTAGTAATTCCGTTAGTAGTAATGAGTGGTAACTCTGATCCTAAGTTCAGTATTTTTACGCGGAAGCGACACTTAAATTATTTCGGTCTAAACCTAAACTTAGGGACGAACTAAGAGTTTCCTTTGTATCACGGCGGGCGATAACGGTATTCAATTCATGTTACATTAATAGACAAATATTACTTGAGTCAGCAACGCGCGGTATTGGATAAAATTTGCCATAAATATTTATTAACTGGGTTCACAAATAGAATATTTTTTTGAACGAACAAATAAACATTCTACCGATGATACTATTTTGAACTCGGATGAACACGATACTAAATATATAAATAAAACCTTTAAATCTCGTGACGTCTGCTCCACTGGAACCGAGCGCAATCGAGTCGAAAATATAAGCAGACTCGGATGCTAGCATTAATTTATGAGCTGGATACCAGCTATTGATTTATGATCGTGCTATTCATAAATTATACAATATTTCATACTTATCGCGGTAACTGTATCGAGTGGTATAATCGATGTTGTATTATATCGATCGTAAGCCGATTCTTTTTGTTAATGTCACCTGCGATATCTGACAGGCCGGTTAATAAAGATAATGTACCGACGTGAATAATGGTGTTCCACTGTAAGCTTAATATAAGCTTGTCTTATACAATACTAGCTATCCAGCTTCGCTTGCAGAAAAAAATTATAATATTTACAAAGAACAGTTGAAACTAACTACTTACAGATAAAATATTTGTCCCAAATCGGTATCCCGAGGCAACGTGCCAAGAAGACTAGCAGCATTGCCACGCTGGATAGCAATGCTGATAGTCTGAGCGAGATATGTTCCAGCCTGTCACGAGAGGTCTAGACTAGACGGCGAGAGACCTCTTTAAAAAGATGGTGAAAAAATTTAATGATATTGAAACACAATTGCAGCGCCATCTACCACGTTCAATTGGATTTTCACACAAGCCTTCCCACAAGGGTTCCCATGGGGTAGGTAGAAGCGTGAAGGTAGTACCCACACAACCACTTTCCACCAGAGATATCTTTTAGGTGCCAATGTGATGAACGTGACCTGCGAACTTGTACGTGAAGATAAACATTCTACAATGACAGAGATATCATTCGCGCGCTGTCGAATTTATGTTGAGTGTAGTTTCTGTGCTAGTAGAATTTACAAATTAGTCCCACTGCTGCCAGCATAGCCATAAAGAGTTTTGGAACAATACTCACCGCAGGAACTCAACACTACCTACTCCCGGGTAGTGTTTGAGTTCCTTTGATTGATCTTAGTGGTAATTAATCCTCCGACCGTGTTGTCAGAAGTCTATGGGGTTTTCTTACAATAAAACAACGCAAATATTGACTGAGTCGTAAGTTGAACAAAACAAGAGTCCGTTTTGTTTAAGTAATGTGGATGAAGCAAAATATCTCAGTATGTACAGAGAGGTATGGCGGTCTTCTCTCTCTGCCTTGTGAGGAAATCGGCGAGATGATATGTCCGGCTTTTTGCATACATACATTCATCTTACTAAGCAAATACAAGCTCCAAGAAGGGATATTTTGGGTTAAATTTTTTACGTTATAGTACAGACCCCTAAAAGTTTGCAACCTTACGAAATAAGCTTTTAGTTTACTGACAAATAATATTCTTTCTTTTCATGAAACTTTATGGTAATGGCAAATTTATTTTTACGAACTTTCCTCGTTTAGTCGAGATTAGTAAAGTTAGGTAAATAAGGAAAGTTTTATTTATAAAGATATTGTAGATAGACTATACTTTCATATTAATTTAGGAGCTGTGCCATGTGCCCCGCAAAGTTAAAATATTACAAGGCTCTTGGACTACTTTATTTCTGATTTTTATACAACAAGAGTGGCAAACAAGCATGTGTTCGACGAGTTATACTGTGTTGGTAGCATAATGGGACTGATCCCTCTGCTGCCAACACAACCCAATATAACAATCCTCCCCCCTCCCAAAGAGCTCATTACTGGAAACCTTATCCACCGCGTAGGAACACAACGCAAAAAAATATATTCTTTGGCTACGGACTTGTATAAGGTGGAGGTCCTGCCCCAGTCGGTCAGCTCCAAATTCGCCTAGATATCAGAGCGCCAGTTTACTCCAGACTTACATACATAGTATCATCTCTTCATTCACATTCATCGGTGTCTTCTTGCTTATCGGTTGTGAGTACTCTCGGCGCTATGTATATATATATATATATATATAGGTATATAAAATTCATAACGTTAAATGTATTAGAACATCTATTTACCTGCAAAAACATCTCGCCGTCAGGCATTGCGTGCTCGTAAGGGGAATGCTCTCGTCTGTGGCCGTGGATGTCCTCTTTGTCCTTGTGCATAACAACTGCAACAATTACACTATCATAACACCATCATCATATGAGGATATATAACATGGCAAAAAGTATAGAGCGCTAGTTCTCTCAAGACTTACATATCTCATGAGGGTATATTCAATTCGGTCATATTCAAATTATTAACAGACTAGTCACACCACGAGCTTTACGATTAAGGAAAACATCGCGAGCAAATCTGCATACATTTCAGAAATTCAAAGGCGTATCAAGTCGTGGTTGAGTAACGGCGACGGCCATACCTAAAATATTTCTCTGGCGGAAAGTAATTGTGTGGGTACCTCTGCCTACCCTTGTGGGAAGGCGTGAGGGTAAATTATATACCGGGGATTACCCCAAGCATCCAAACTCACAAACTTTACCTTATAATGATGTAATGAGATTTTTTATCGACGGTATATACAATATAATATAATATATAATATATCCTCACGCCTTCCCACAAGGGTCCCCGAAGGGGTAGGCAGAGGTGTATAGGTAATACCCACACACCCACTTTCCGCCAGAGGTATATTAGGTATATACAAAGTATATTTTTTTATTTAGGAACAGAAAAACACAGTTACAAATAAATTTGCGATAATTTTTGCAGTAGTATAAAACTGTGTCGCAGACATTAACATTCATCTCTAGAAAGAGGTGTTACAGAGATTCCAATGTGTATGTGTGTGTATGAGTGTGGTTGAGGTGAATGAAGATTTTGTGTGTATTTGTGTGGAAGAGTGTAAAATATTAATGGATTAAGGACATATGTTAATGCTTATGTAATATATATTGCTTATAACGGTATATGATCATCAATATGTATTATATATATATATATATATATCCTCAC
>JACCPG010007957.1:0-26890 GCA_016069955.1 Drepana arcuata
TGTATATGGTCAGTTCTCTTCCTTCGAACAACTTCCTGAAGTGTTTGACTGCCATGTAGATAGAGAGTAGCTCTCGGTCGAAGGTGCTGTAGCGTTGCGCGCGTCGGCATCCACTTGTTGTTTACTTTCTGTTGAAGGACGGCGCCGGCAGCTGAGTTTGATGCGTCGCACATTAGTGCCACAGGTAGGCATTAAGACGGGTGGGCGAGTAAAGCGGCGTTTTGGATGCTGACTTTACATGCTTCGATTGTTTTTGAAGACTGCTCGTTCCATGTAATTAAAGTGAGATGTATGAAGCAATGAAACAACCGTCTTACTCGGACACTAGTTTATTACTGCCGAACGGCAGCGCGCTGCATATACATCATTCCTCCACACGTAGATTTTGGAACCTGGTGACAATATAATAATATTCCCTTTAAAGATTAAGATTAAACACATTATAAGATAAATACGCACATACTAAAATCAAAACTTTTAGAAGTATTGCTTATAATCAACATTTCTTTTACGCTTCTGGCGTGAGAGTGGGGGTGATGGTGCTGATTGTACGTCAATATTACGCTCGATAGTACTTGGACATTGGTTGCTTTCAGACAAAATAGTCTCAGGCTGTGCTGGCACTGGTATCTCTGCAGCGGGCATCCCCTCACTCTCGTTAGCCTCACGATCGACCCCTTTTTCCCCATCACCATCATCTGCGACACATTCCGCATCTGGTGCTATTGGTGCTTCGTTAGTTTCATTTGCCAGGGGCGAATTACAACAAGAAACCTGTTGCTCAGTAGAAACTGTTGGTAAAGCTAGATTTCTATCCTGTACTAGTTCATCGGGCGATTGAAGCGTATAAGACCCATCATTATTTGTGAATGCCGACTGATTGTTGCCCGTATATTTAATTATCTGATCCACGTGTCTTATACAGCAAATCTTCATTTCAATCAAAAAACTTCATTCTAACCTAAACGCAGTCCACCAACACCTTGAGACGACGCAGCTGACTCTGCTATTTCTGACGGAGACACAGATATCCTGCCCCGATGATACATCGTACCTGAACTACCCCGGGTACAAGATGGAACA
The DNA here is from genome assembly GCA_016069955.1 of Drepana arcuata. Taxonomy (NCBI): domain Eukaryota; kingdom Metazoa; phylum Arthropoda; class Insecta; order Lepidoptera; family Drepanidae; genus Drepana; species Drepana arcuata. Next base: position 1,084 of record JACCPG010007957.1, read on the forward strand.
CAATTTTGCTCGCCGCGCCGGGGTATGTATGTTCTTCCGGGAGGATATTTGCTGTCGACGTCTCCACGGCCTTGAAGACAGAGACCTGTCAATTTTGTGGGTGCGCGTAGACTATGGTGGCAACACCCGAATCTACGCGTGCCTTTACAGGTCCCATAGCGGTGACACAGACACAGTTCGCCTATTTGAGCACCTGCAATCGACAATGGACAAAGTACTTGAGCAGTACCCCTCCGCGGAGTTGGTGGTTTTAGGAGATTTTAACGCTCACCATGTTGAGTGGCTTGGTTCTCGGTCCACTGACTGCGCGGGGAGGGCTGCTTACGAGCTTGCCCTGGCTTATGGCTTCTCGCAGCTGGTACAGGAACCAACCAGAATACCTGATATCGAGAGCCATACAAGCTCCTTACTGGACCTTCTGCTGACCACGCGACCGGACAGCTATTCCATCTCGGTAGGTGCGCCGCTTGGCACATCCGACCACTGTCTGGTCCGGACGCAAGTGCCGTGCGCAAAGGCCGAAGTGCCCCGACCTCCAGGGCGGCGGCGCATGTGGCACTACAAGGCAGCAGACTGGGATGGATTGCGTGAATTTTACGCATCGTACCCGTGGAGGCAGATCTGCTTCGCATCAGAAGATCCAGACCCCTGTGCAGCAGCCGTCGCTGAGACGATACTGGCGGGAATGGAATGCTACATTCCAAACTCGCTAGTAGCTACAGGGGTAAAGAAACAGCCGTGGTTTAATATATATAATAAGCCCTGCAAGGAAGCTAAATTATCCAAGCAAGCCTTGTTTGAAGAGTGGACCACGGCTCGATCCAATCTGGACCCCAACATATCTGATGCAAAGCGGAAACTTAATGCTGCCTCGAGGCACTGTAAGCGAGCGATTGCCAGGGCGAAATTCGATTTCGTCAGCAGAATTGGTAAGAGACTCGCTAGCTACCCTTCTGGCAGCCGTGCTTTTTGGTCCCTTGCCAAGGCTGCTGAGGAAAACTTTTGCCAGTCGTCCCTACCACCACTCCGTAAGCCGGATGGTAACTTGGCCCACAGTGCCAAAGATTAAGCGGATCTATTGGGCTCTCTCTTTGCCTCGAACTCGACTATGGATGACGGAGGCGCCACACCGCCAACTATCTTGCGGTGTGAGAACTCTATGCCGGAGATAAGCATAACCCAACGGGAGGTCCGGCGGGAGATGCTGTCTCTGGACGTCCATAAGTCGAGCGGGCCAGACGGTATTCCGGCAGTGGTGCTTAAGCAATGTGCTCCTGAGTTGTGTCCTGTTTTGACGCGCCTATTCGCGCTTTCCTACTCCACCCAAAAAGTCCCAACTTCGTGGAAGACCGCCCAAGTGCACCCAGTGCCCAAAAAGGGTGATAGATCAAATCAAATCAAATCAAATCAAAATATTTTATTCAACGTAAGGGACACAGGGAACACTTATTGAACGTCATATACTTAACAAAAACTAAAGTTACCACCGTTTCCAAGAAAAATACCCGCCGGGAGAAGAAACGGCGAAACAAACTCCCCGGTTTTTCTCTTTTAACATTTGTTCCCTTTTACGTAGGGGTAGAAAAGATTAAATAACATATAAACTCTGTATAAGAGGAGCAATTCATTGCCATGTATGGCCATCATTCAAATAATCTGATATTGTATAATAAGCTTTTTGTATTAATTTACTTTTAATGACAGCTTTAAACTCTACAAAAGGTAATTCAATTATTTTCTGCGGTAGCTTATTAAAGAAGCGTATACCTTGCCCAACAAATGAGTTGCTAGTTTTATGCAATCTAGCTGAAGGTACATGGAGTTTATCTTTATTACGTGTATTCAATATATGCAAGTCGCTATTTTTCTTATATTTTACAATGTTCTTTCTAATATATAACACATTTTGTAATATATATTGACATGGCACGGTCAATATGTCAATTTCTTTGAATAATTCTCTAAGAGAATCACGAGGTCTAAGGCTATAAATTGCACGAATAGCCCGCTTCTGCAGCACAAAAATAGATCCAATGTCTGCAGCATTACCCCATAAAAGAATGCTGTAAGACATGACACTATGAAAATAGCCGAAATAAACTAAACGGGCTGTGTTGATATCAGTCAAGTGACTGATTTTTCTTACCGCGAATGCTGCAGAGCTGAGTCTATTCGCCAATCCATTAATGTGGGGGCCCCATTGCAATCTGTGATCCAATGTGACTCCAAGGAAGACTGTTGAATCCACTAGGTTCAACTCCTCGGTATTTATAAGTATAGGGGTAGTTAAAACCTTTTTCACATTAGGCATTGTAAATTTAATACATTTCGTTTTCCTATCACACTACCTATTCACACTGAAGTTACTCGTGGATAACTAATGTATGCTTTATTTGTCTGATACCTATTTGTTATGTGTTGGTGTCGGCTGGCGGGTGGTGTAGGTACAATTTGTTTACATTTGGTAAAAAAACCGATTTATATATATATACATATATATTTTTATAATATTTTTTATTTATAATTTATATATAAGTATTGTATATATATTTTTTTATATTATATTATTTGTATTTGTATATATATATTATCATTATGGTATCATCCGATGATGATTCTTCCTTTCGATCTATAAATAATTCGAGTTTATCATCTGCTAACGATAGTTTCTGCTCTGTCACCGATACGCTTGGTGACCTAGTGCGAGATAGCTTTCGCACACACTCCGGTCAGTCGTTTAATATCTGTCACATTAATGCCCAAAGTATCCCCAGCCACTACGCTGAGTTATTAGAAGTGTTTTCTAATACAAATGTTCACGCTATCCTGATTTCTGAGACATGGCTCAAACCTCAACTTTTGTCTACCACCTATGCTCTTCCCGGCTTTATTCTTATCCGCAATGATCGACTCGTGCGGAGGGGTGGCGGGGTGGCGATATACTTACGTAGTGATTTACCACACAAAATTATCTCCACCTCATCCGCTAGCACATCTGACTCTGCTGAGTTTCTCTTCCTTGAGGTTTGTGCCAAGGGAGTTAAAGCCGCTCTAGGCGTAGTTTACTGTCCCCCTATGATCGATTATTTCACTGATATCGAATTAGTTTTGGAATCTTTAGGGTCCGAGTATACACATCACATCATCATGGGTGATTTCAATACTGACCTCCTTAATCCTTGCTCTCCACGTACCCTAAAACTTCAAAGCTTAATTGACTCTAGCAATTTCCAAATCTTACCTCTTCAAGCTACCCACAGTAACGTTACCAGGGATGATACTTGGCTGGACCTGATCATTACTTCCACTCCCTCCCTCGTCTCTACTCACGGACAACATCCCGCTCCCGGTTTTTCCCATCATGATCTCATCTTTCTTTCCTATAACGTCAAACCTCCGAAGCTGCAACCTAAAACTCTGCACAGGCGTTGTTTTGGATGTATGGATATTGAGAAGTTACGCCTGGATGCTTCTCATCTAGACTGGAGACCTATGCTAAATGCTACGGCGTTAGATGAAAAAGTACAGATTTTCAATGATAACGTCCTTAGCTTATATGATGTTCATGCCCCAGTAAAGAAAATCAGGCTGAAGCATGCACACGCACCTTGGCTGACTGCAGGCATCCGAATGGCAATGAGGCGTAGGGACCGCGCATTTCGCAAGTTTAAAAGAGATCGTAGCGTAGAAAACTGGGATTCCTTTAAGAAGGCTAGGAATCTGTGCAATAACAATAAGATGATACGAAACGCTAAACGCCGCCACATAATCAATAATATTTCCTCCTCTTCTCCCGCTGACATCTGGAAGTTCCTTGGAACTCTAGGTGTCGGTAAAACACGCCATTCTAGTTTCCCGTCGTCGATTGGTTTAGACGATATCAATTTACATTTCACCTCTACCACCTCTGCATTGGATCGTCTTACCATGAGTCGAACGGTTGACTACATAAATAGTTTACCTCTTCCTAACGTTGGTTTATTCAACTTTTCTCCAGTGACTTCGGATGAGATTAAAAAAATCATATACGCTATTAATTCTAAGGCTATGGGTTGTGACAATATCAGTAGATATATGATAATCATGATCCTAGACCAAATTATTCCCGCTATCACACATTTAATTAACAATTAAATATTCTCCCTGAATTCCGGATCCTTTCCCACTTTATGGCGCAAAGCCTTTGTTCGTCCGCTGCCTAAAGTACCCAATCCTTCATTGCCCAACCATTTCCGCCCCATATCCATTCTTCCATTTCTATCCAAAGTTCTCGAGAGCTGTGTTCACAAGCAGTTGTCTCTTTTTATACACGAAAATAATATAATCAACTCATTTCACTCGGGTTTTCGACCTGGTCATAGTACAGTCTCTGCTTTACTTAAAGTGACTGGTGATATAAGGTCGGGAATTGAGGACAAGAAGTTGACTGTGCTTGTCCTAGTAGATTTCTCGAATGCTTTTAATATGGTCAGTCATGACATCCTACTATCCATCCTCTCCCACCTTATGATTTCATCCAAGTCACTGGAATGGTTCCGTTCTTATCTTCAAGGACGCCAGCAGTCGGTTCTCACCGATGAATCTTCATCAGGTTGGTGCGACGTAGGCTCTGGTGTTCCACAAGGTGGCATTCTTTCTCCACTTCTATTTTCTTTGTTTATTAACCTTCTATCCTCCGAGCTTCAGTGTACGTATCATTTTTATGCTGATGATTTACAAATTTACTCGCAAGCAAGTGTACAGAATCTGCAGCAAGCTATCAATGATATAAACCGAGATCTAGAATCAATTAAACAGTGGTCCGATCGCTTCGGCCTGGCTGTAAATGTGGCTAAAACACAGGCGATTATACTCGGTGGTTCCCGTATGCTAAGTAGGTTGGATATGGCAAATTTGGCACCTATCGTCTTTAATGGGGCCACTATACCAATCAGCCCTACAGTGAAGGATCTCGGTTTGTACATTGATGCTGCTCTAGGTTGGCAAGCGCAGGTTTCGGACATTTGTCGCAAGGTGACTGGTACACTACGATCTCTTTATCCGCTAAGAAATCTTCTCCCTACCAAGACCAAAACAATGCTTGTGCAGACTCAAATCTTCCCTATGATTGACTATGGTGATGTGTGTTATACCGACCTGAATGCAGATCTACTCAATAAATTGGACCGACTTCTCAACAATTGCATTCGATTCATTTTCAATCTGCGTAAGTTTGATCATGTCTCGTCTTACCGCTCCCAACTATCATGGTTATCTATTCGTCAGCGACGCAGTCTACGGACAGTGACGATGCTCTTCACTCTTCTTCAGTCTCCTAACGCTCCTTCTTACCTTACTTCTCACTTCCAGTATCGATGCCGAAACCATGATATAAACTTACGCTCTGCTGATAATCGTCTCCTTCTCTGTCCTTCTCATAGTTCAAGCCTCGTCCATTCTTCTTTTACTGTCCAAGCCATTTCACTTTGGAATGCGCTCCCACAGGAAATCAGGATGTCCAACAGCCGGGATGCTTTTAAGGCTAAAGTGAAGCAGTATTACCTCCGTAATGCAGATTCTGTGTAGTAGGTATTTATGTCTATGATATGATATTTATTTAGGTTTATGTATAAATCATATGTATTATTTGTATGTAGTTTAGTATTTACTTATTACTATTATATTATTATATATTTTTATATTTGTATTTATGAGTATTTATATATGTATTTATATATATATATAAATTTATTATGTGCGTGTACATATATTATATGTACTCATTAATGTCAATATTTCCCCGTGTTTTTATCCCCTCTATTAGCCTGCCATATCTTTCTCCGCATCACCCAAAGGTTGACTGGTAGAGAATGCCTACGGCATTAAGTCCGCCTGTGTAAATTATTTTGCAGGAAGTTTTTAAATAAATAAATAAATAAATAAATAAATAAATAAATAATAATACATCTAGGTAAAAAATGCAATTTTGTGTTTTCTATATTTTACGTAGGTAATCCAATAAATAAATAAACACTTTACTACAGAGAGCTGGCGATCTACTCTATTTTGTCAGGGACGCAGCGTCATGATATTATGTTTGTATAAAAACATGCCTGCTATGCAATATTGTAAGATCATCTGCACTTAGGAACATGAATTTAACAGACTATGAGGTAAATATTAAGGCAATATCGTGAAGAAACCTGCGTCTGTTTGAGTTGAGAAGTTCGAAACGTACGTACGTAAAGTCGGACTCGGAATCGCATGCAATAACACCAAACAACCAAAAAAAAATTATATCACGCTAATTAGTTGTTGAAACAAAAATTATAAGAGCCGTGGTGGCCGAGTGGTTCGAGCAGTTGCCTGCGACGCAAAGGTCGCAAGTTCGAATCCCGACTGTACCAATGAGTTTTTCTGAACTTAAGTACAGTGATTAGTCACACCACGAGCTTTACGGTGAAGGAAAACATCGAGAGGAAACCTGCATACGTCTGAGAAGAAATTCAAAGGCGTATGTATAGTCGTGCTTGAGTAACGGCGATGGACTCGCCATCTGTCACGTTGGCACCTAATATACCTCTGGCGGAAAGTGGGTGTGCGGGTATTACCTATACACCTCTGCCTACCTCTTCGGGGACCCTTGTGGGAAGGCGTGAGGATATAATAATAATAAATACTTTCCTTATATATACTATGCGAAAAGAGGCAGGCACGCACTATCTAGATCAAATCGATCGGCCTCTCAAGGATGTGAACGTCAAGAGTACTCGAAACCGGCGAGCATGTTTAAAAAGGCTGTTCAATATCGACGAATCGAAAGTGTGATGTAAGTTTAGAGAATGGCGCTATACTCTCGCTGTCAACCCCGTTAGGGACTAGGCGGGATGATATGTATGTGTATGATTAATGTGGATGACGCGAAAGAGATCTCTAAATCTAGAAGACTGGCGCTCTACTCTCTATGCTTATGCCTATACGTCCGTAGTTACTTTAGACTTCATTTAGCTACACAGCTTCACCTGTCCGTGCTCTTCAAGCGCGTCGTTTCGAGCATCAGGCGCGAGTTATTTTCGGTGGTCCAAGTTACTACAATAACTATAGTATTTCCATACTATATTTACTATGAAAAAAATATTATGCGGCTGATTTGTGTATATCGAAAGACTGATAAAAGCGCGTTTGTATGAGGGCAGGCAGGGAAGTAAGTACTTTCACCCTCTTTGGACGGATATATATTTGGGTGCTAATGTGACAGATGATGAGCTCATCGCCGTTTATACACACGTATTTTATTTTTTTCTCAAACGACAGGCTTCCTCTCGATGTTTCTCTTTACCGTAAAACTCGTTGTGTGATTAATTGCTGTATAAAGGTTTAGAAAAAATCCCCTTGGTACAGTAAGGATTTTAACTCTCTTCAAGGAAAGGAAATACTATAATACCTTTGACCACCCATTCAACCCGCTGTCTCTTTCAGTTTACCGTTGACAATAAAGCAAAGTTCATCAGTGTCTGGAGCTAACTTCGTTACTGAACTCAATCAGGCGCCATTGACGACACGACGACGTAAGCCAACTCGATTATGTCACTTTATTCCTAACTCACCCCCTCCCCTTTCAATCGGTTCATATTTGACGTAAGACAAGGGTAGATTCTTCATGGAAATTCCGCAGGTGTGGAGTAACAAAATACTCGAACGTGTGTCATGTATTCATACGTTCGTATGACATATAGTCTAAGTGAAAGACATTTGTATGTCTTGAGAGAACTTGCGCTGCGCTCTACTCTCTCTGTCTACCCCGTGGTGGACTCGAATATGTACGTAGGTACTCACGCCTGCCCACGAGGGTCGCCGAAGGCGTAGCTTAGGTGCCAACGTGGCAGATGGCGAGTCCGCCGCCGTAACTCAAGCACCGCTATACATACGCCTTCGAATCGCTTCTCATACGTATGCAGGTTTCCTCTCGATGTTTTTCTTCACCGATAAGCTCGTGGTTAGTATTTCTCAACTTAAGTAGTTGAACAAACCGGTGCTCTGTTCCTCGATTAGGTACTGGGATCGGGTTGGTAATGAAGCAACAATAAAATTCCCAAAAAGTGTCGAATCTGTAACGAGTACCCAAATCGAGTACATACCATACGCGAAGAATGCCATAGCATAGCGCGATTCAGAAAGTCTTACTAAGTGTACAGCGCCATCTACCGGCCACCATACAAATGAAACCTGCCATAGTACAACCATTATGTGAACGTGACATAAATGGATTGTATAGTAGTTTTCCCAACTAATTGTATTCATCACTCAAGTCCACCCTATACCAATATCGAACTGTGGCAGACGGTAGTGTACTCTACCACCCTAGTTATACTCCAAAACTCCAAGAATTATTACCATGAATTACCATTAGTTCGCATACTTAGAAAGTCAACCTCAATTTATATATATATATATATATATTAATAATATCTGCAACAACTATCGATTAAGAAGCCAAAGTATAGCGATCTCTCAATCTATCGAACATATACCTTTTAAAAGAACAATTTCTTCAACAATCACTGCATAGGAACAGGTCTAATTAATCTGGACACTTTATTGATTCACAGGTCAATATGCAGAAGCTTGAATAATTTAGATACCACTAAATAAAGGGGTTATTATTCAAAGGGTAGGGGACAATATTTAGGCAGTGGAAACAGGAGGGGTAGAGAGAATGCATAGTTTGAATTACTTTCAAAGGATGGGGAGGAATGTGATTAGGGAATGGTTTCCTGTGATTATTGCATATTCAAAGATTTATCTCGTGCGTAGTTAAAGTTAAACTAGCATAGGGTAAAAGCCGGATAGTTGCCTCAGGGGGATACATGCCTCAGTTTTAAATACGCCATGTTAGACATGTTGGTGGCATTAGCGTTTGATTATGATTGGAAGTGCCCCCCCTACTGACCTCAGTTTCATCTAAACCGTTAAGGTAAGCGCACGTGTTTTTTCCATGTGAGCAAAAATCTTCCTCAGCGTAACTTTGACAGGCGTCAAAATTATATTGGTAAGTCATTTCTATTAAATATTTTTGTAATTTATTGGAATTTCAGTCAACTTTTTGTTTCTTTACATGCATTAGAGTTTAAATTACACTGTGTATTATGTTTTATTGTTAAATAGATTTTATTTATTTTGTAAATAGGAAGGGCAAGTATCCGTATCAAAAAGGATAGTTGCCCTTTTTACTCCTGCGGATAGTTGCCCTAGGGGCAACGATCTGCAACTATACTTTCTTTAACGAACAAAACATTTTTTTTACTTCAGGTGCTCTTTTCAACTTATAAAATTACATTCTGAACCATCATATATGATGGTATCCTTGCCATCGTTGATATGTTTAAATGAATTACAGAACCAAAATCTTCAACAAGAAACGCCATCCAAATGTCTACATCAATCAACAATTATACCAAAAATACAGCTAAACATGTCTAAAAGCCTAAACAATCTGCAGAAATATTCAACCTCAACGAACAAATTATCCAGAAGAAGAATAATGAAGAGAAAATAAAGAAAACAAACAAAATAACGAAAGAAGAAAATAATAAAGCAGTAGATAGCAAAAAAATCTTGAAGAAAAGAGGGCAACCTCGAAAAAAGAGACCAAAAAGAATATTGATATTACCAGTAATGAAACGGAATCTGATAACACAGATTTCTTTGAACTTATCAAAGGAAGAGCTTCAAGAAAAAGAAGAACACAATTTTATAGTGCTGACAGTGAAGATGCAGAAAATGCTGTAAATTTGGAAAAACTTAAAGGAAAAGCCACTTAAGGACTACAAATCAAAGGAAAAAAGGCAAAAAATCGGCCAGAGACACTGAAAAGATACTTAATATCTTAGTAAGAAACGCTAATTCAGAAATCGGAAATATGAATAAAAAAGTTTCAGTTGATGCCATATTTTTCTATCTTTAAGATAAATAATATTATTTTACTATTAACTAATCTAATTTAAAATTTGAAGCATTTTTATAATTTAAAACGTTAGAACATAGCACTGTTTTCTAATGTTAATTAATATTGTGATTAGTACTTAATAAAGGATCTCAGTAAATAATAAAGGCTGATTACTTAAAATTACTTGAAACTTATCTAATAGAAATATAGAGAGGCGTCTATCCTTACATGAGGCAAGTATCCCCCGAAGCATTTTTAACGTTAGGCTACTATCCGCTATAGTAGGCAACTATCCCTTTTTTAAGAGGTCTAATCAAACACGATTTACTCGAAATGCATAAGAATTATGTTTACAAAAATGGGCTGTTATGAAAGATTAAAGATCTATGTTTTGAAATAAACATCGAATTATTCTTAAAAAATATTTTTTTTTTTATTATACAGCTTTTATGAAAAGTAGGGCAACTATCCGGCTTTTACCCTACTACCTGACGATAAGCGGTTACCGCAGACTAAGGACGCTTGCATTACCAGTGATCATACGTTTGACAACTCTGGATAAATTCTTCTGGTTAGAATAGAATATAACTTTATTGTTAACATTTGTCACAAGATGTTAAATGCGATAAATATAGGTCTCAACAGTTTGTCCATTATGGACCTACAATATTGAGAACACACAAAATCACTAATTGTTAAAATATGTTATAGACTAAATTAAAAAAGAACAATAACAAGTATAAATATAAAATCTCTAGACGACCGTCTGGTCTAGTGGTTAGAGCTCCTGACTGCGAAACTTTAGGTCGCGGGTTCGAATCCCGCTGGGGGCAGATATTTGTGTGATGAACACGGATATTTGTACCTTAGTCTTGGTTGTTCTAAGTATTTATGTATACATCTATCTATATAAGTAAATATATCATTGTCTAGTTACCATAACACAAGTTTTGCTTAATTTGGGACGAGGTCAATTTGTGTGGAATCGTCCCAAGGTATTTATTATTAATCACTATAAAACAGCCAACATTATACCTATGTACTGATACAAATTACTACAATTATATTAGATCAGACATACTGAAATATTCGTTTTAAACATAAAACTGCAGCAGGGATTTTGTTCCTAAGCCCGAGAGTCCGCTGGAACAAGCTTCTTACCGCACAAACTATGCGGTTCTCATCTGTGTTGCCTGTCGAGCGGAGAGAGCGGTGGCATGATTTAATTAGTTGCTTAAAAAAATACGATTGCGGGTTCGAACCTCGACTGCACCACAAAGACATTTATATAGTCGTCCTTGAGAAATGGCGATGGACTCATTATTGTCACGATAGCGCTACACACCTCTGCCGACCCCTTAGGGGACCTTATCGGAAGGCGTATATATAAGAAGATCTAGCAAGTTTGTATAAAACCATTCGTTTGAGAACGGATTCGCCATCTGTTCGTTCATCTCAAAAAGAGGGGAGGTAATATCTTTGCCTACCCTCCTCTAAATGAAATTATACTGTGTTTAATCAACGATAATAAATTACATACATATCATCACGCCAAGTCCCTAACGGGGTAGGCAGAGAGTATAGAGCGCCAGTTCTCTCTAGACTTACATACCTCTTTCGCTTCGTCCACATTTATCAGTCTCTTCATACATGCTCATCGGTATCGAGTACTCTTAACGTTCCCGTCCTTGAGAGTCCGATCTATTTGATCCAGGTAGTTGGAACGTGGCCTTCCTCTACCTCTTCTTGCACACACTTTTGCTTTGTATGTCTCTTTCGCCAATATATATAATAATAATAAATTATGCTACCAAATCACCAATTTGTGTCCAGGGCATTTTTTACCCCGTATTCCCAATACAAAGGGTTACCTCATATGTAACCAAGTTACCATGCCTCATCAAAGCTAATGAAACGCTCACGTGTTTAGAATACATTACTAACAATTCCAATACCAGAACCATAGATGATAAAACTAGCAGTAACTCAACTACATGTGTCATTTTAATTGTATTGTGTGATATAAAAATATCTTCTCGCTTTTCCGAAGTCCCCCAAGGAGTAGATACTGCATAATTAATTGTCAGCTGGTTCACTTACGTAATATTTTATGTTGTTTCTGGAATTTTATTAAGCACCCTGTGTTAAGAACAAACCAGCTTATAATCTATCTATGTGCTGAATTTGATCAAATTCGATTGAGCCGTTCTGGCGTGATAAATTAACATCCACACAACTATCCGCCAGATAAATATTTTGGGGTTCCAAAGTAACAGATGGCGAGTCCATCGCCGTAACTCACGCCCGACTATACATATGCCATTTAACTCCTTCTCAGACGTATGCAGGTTTCTTCTCGATGTTTCCCCTCACCGTAGAGCTCGTGGTGTGACTAACCACTGTACTTAAATTCAAAAAATCTCATTGCTACAGTCGGGGTTCGAACTTACAATGTTTGTTTAGCTGGCAACCACTCGAACCACTCGGCCACCACAGCTATTATATAGCTTAAAATGTCAGGTAACAAGTCTATGGCGAGGTCGTTGAACTACTGATATGAATGTGTATCTATGGGTTAAGTAATCTTAACTATGCGGTTCTGCAATTTCAGACGAGCCTATAGACTGATTGAGTTGAGTTTCAGGTCAAATGGTATATTCCCCATATTTGCAAATAGTGGGTGGGTATATTACCTTTGTCTACAGCTTCGGGAGCCCTTTTGAATAAGCTATTGTTTGTCAGAGCTACATGGGCCTCGTGGACATGTATAGGGTGGAGATATGTAGGTATAAATGCCAATAGTTTGAACTCGCGCTTTCCCACATGGATCCCTGAAGGTGTATGCAGACCCACATACACACTTTCCACCAGATATATATGTCAGCCACTAACGTGTTGCATGGCGAGTCTATAGCCGTTACTCAAGCACAACTATACAAAGGCCTTAGAATTTCTTCTCCCTCCCTCCTCCTTTTCCTCTCGATGTTTTCCTTCAATGTAAGCTCGTGGTGTGCCTAATCATTGTACTTAAGTTTAGTAAAATAATTGGTACAGTCAGGATTCGAACTTCTCCAACCAGTCTGTTGTCTATAAATTATATGATAATAATATATCTTCACGTCTTCCCACAAGTTTTTCCGAAGTGGTAGGCAGAGGTGTGTAGGTAGTGACACATGCTTTAGACTAAAAACATTACTATCCCACATACCCTAGAATACCTCAATAGAAGCGACAGTAACAACATTGTGATAATTACTATTTCTTCAGCTCGAGCCATATCTCTCAAGAGCTAGAACACGAAACACTGCAGCACTTATAGTACGTCTTGTCGCCGACGAAGCCTTGGGACACGTTGCAGACAGGGCCGGAATTAGGTACATGAACTTATTCCATTAAATTATCTTTCTGATAATTCTAAAATTTTCAACCCAATAGGACATGGAAGAATTTGTAGATCGTTATATTTAAAGACAGTTTTCTATTTAAACTACCTTTGAAATCGTTTCCAAGAAAAGAAAGAACATACGGGGAAACTAAATCCCGTTCTTTTCACGTATTCTCTTTATTAGTAGAAGTGTTACACAATAATTTTATTTACATGTATTTGTTTGCAAATGGAGTTTATTTTCTATGCTTCGCTATCATTTATACGTTGTTCTCTATCCTAAACATTCTGAACGAGCTATGTTTGATTGAGAGAAAGTATTAATTTTTTTTGTATTATCTTTAAAAAAAAAGCGTAATAAATATTAATTGTATTATGGCGTAATATATATTAAAGCAATTCATCATTACTCAAGTAAGGGTTCTCAAAAATGATTTTACAAAGTGATAATTAAAATACGGTCGCAACATCTCAATCCATCCCTGCTCCTGACTAATCTGAACTCAAACTAGAACAGCTAGCGAGAGGAGCTCCTACAATGCGCTTATCTAAAGTATTATTAAGCTTTACCTATGTTGCATGGCTCATTCATAAAACAATACAAGACTACCCCCTGCCATTCATCTTGAATCTCGTGCTCGTTACACTGATTCAAAAGTACTTAGTTTACTAGTTGTTGCCTGTACTTATTACATTTGCTAAGTGACGCTCACTTAGCAAATGTAATAAGCATGAAGATTTTGATGCTTTAACTTCACGAGGCACTTTTTAGATTGGGATGGGCAAAAGTCTGAACTCGCTCAGCTCTCAAATATAATGATAAATAATTATATATCCTCACTTCTTCCTACCCTTTCGGCACGATTATATACATACGCATTTGGAATGCTTCTCAGACGTATGCAGGTTTCCTCTCGATGGTTTTAATGAATGTGACAGCGTGACAGGTTTGTCACATTCATAATATGAGGGGATAGACGTTTTGCGGACTGCGGGAGGGCCTAATGCCAACGATTGCACATTATTCATATAAAAAAGGTAAACAGTATCAAATATACAGTGGCTTTAAATATAGAAACCGTATATTCTGAAACAAAGGCAGGCAATATTCCAGCCCGTGCGTACATTTGGTGCCTATCGATTCTGTTTTATAATTGATTGTTGCGGTCCACTCGCCATTTGTATTGGAGCTACATTTGTGTCTCTTGTGTTTAGGGTTTGCTCCTGTTGGGTCTTTGATTTGCACTTCGAAATATTTTAATACGTGTTATAACCGCATTGTTAACGGTGTGCCACCGATTAATTGCCATTATTTACTTTACAAATACCTAATAGCTTATTGAGACAAAGTACGTACTTAATACACTTAAGTACAATAAAAATCAATGTACATCATTGTGGAAATAAAAAAGCAAATGCGATAGTTTGTGGGGTTATTTCTTTTCGCCAATCACGCTCGAACAGCTTAACGGAATTATAATGCAATAAGTACCATGATAGATTTATTATAATAATATATAATATATCCTCACGCCTTTCCACAAGGGTCCCCGAAGGGGTAGGCAGATGTGTATAGGTAATACCCACACACCCACTTTCCGCCAGAGGTATATTAGGTGCCAACGTGACAGATGGCGAGTCCATCGCCGTTACTCAAGCACGACTATACATACGCCTTTGAATTTCTTCTCAGACATATGCAGGTTTCCTCTCGATGTTTTCCTTCACCGTTCAGCTCGTGGTGTGACTAATCACTGTACTTAGCTGTACTTACTTACTGTAGCTCAGAAAAACTCATTGGTACAGTCGGGATTCGAACTTGCGACCTTTACGTCGCAGGCAACTACTCGAACCACTCGGCCACCACGGCTCAGATTTATCACGATTTATTAGCAATATGTATTATTCAGAAAAATAAAACGCGAAATTTGTATCTTATACTCAAAAGTAGGATGTGCATGATATTCTTAGTCACGGAAGTAACGGTAGGAAACTCCGTGGATCCAAGTAGAATATTCCAACAGTACCACATCTCAAGTCGACCGCAAGCCAAGTGAAATTAATTGTGCACCCCAATACCTCCCTGTGGTGCCACCGAGATATACAATCGATTTTTAACAAGATAGCTACAGATGTGACTGTGCTTAATTTAGTCAGTTCAGTACAATTACTACATACTATTATTTATACATGTGGTAATTATATTCAGTCAACAGTCAGGAACCATCTCCCGCCTTTTATTGACGTTACACTGGCGACGAGATTTTATTCCACGCGTTATTTTGATAATTAATACAGTTTAAAATGCCGATTGGTAAATTAGAATCGTTTAACTTAAACTCAAAACAATGGCCTGCGTACGTGCAGGTACGTACGTGTATAACATCATAAATATGAGATCTGGCGCTGTCTACTCTCTTTACCTCCTCGAGTTCCTCACAGGTATTTGTTTTTACTTACCGTACATATATACGTATCATGTATGTATGTATGGTAAGTACCAGCAGAGAGAGTAGAGCAATATAACAATCCCCTACCCATTGAGCTCATTATTGAAAAACCCAACACAAAAAATATATATATTTTCATACATACATACATATCATCACGCCAAGTCCCTAACGCGGTAGGCAGAGAGTATAGAGCGCCAGTTCTCTCTAGACTTACATACCTCTTTCGCTTCGTCCACATTCATCAGTCTCTTTATACATGCTCGTCGGTTTCGAGTACTCTTAACGTTCCCGTCCTTCAGAGTTCGATCTATTTGATCCAGGTAGTTGGAACGTGGCCTTCCTCTGCCTCTTCTTGCACACACTTTTGCTTTGTATATATATTTTCCTAGGTATAAATAAGGTGGCGGTCCTTCCCCAGTCGAGCTGTTCCAAATTCGATTGCGAAACCCGTTATGCCCTACTAGTCAAATTAAGATAGGAAATAATTTGAATATTTTTTTGTTTATCTGCAACACAGTGGTAAATTTTGCTTTCTCTTCGGGTTCAATCTGGAAAATACTAGTTTCGCCAAGCATTTTACAGTCTCAGCATATTTTAAGCTTTGCCTTAAATACACTACAGCATCTTCGATGCTAACAAAGACAAGTTTTCCTTATTCTCGGTAGCTTTACCTTAAAACCCGCGGGAAGAAAATTAAGTGATACACCTGTTCGGGATTTAAATTTCGAAGCTGCGACAGTGTCTTCCCACAATATTTAAAGGAAAATTTGTAATAACATCTACATTTCATAAGAGTAATGCTCATGGGACAAATGGCGAGTACGTCCCTTGTGCTTCCCGAAGCTGGTACAGACCGGAGTTTGAAGCTGCGATCTAAATGCTCCTGGAGACGTTCAACCGTCTCCAGTGGAAACAGGGGCGGGCGGGCTTTGAGAAGACATGAAGAATTTATACTACCGGTAGGTTAGGTAGGTGTATCAAAAGAGTAAGCTAAAATGTGTACTTCACAACACAACTCCACAACAAGGATACCTACCCCCTACCGTGCGAACATAAAATATGGCGAGTCCATCGGCATTAGTATAATTTCATCAAGGGCCGTAGTGGCCGAGTGGTTCGAGCAGTTGCCTGCGACGCAAAGGTCGCAAGTTCGAATCCCGACTGTACCAATGAGTTTTTCTGAACTTAAGTACAGTGATTAGCCACACCACGAGCTTTACGGTGAAGGAAAACATCGAGAGGAAACCTGCATACGTCTGAGAAGAAATTCAAAGGCTTATTATGTGCTTATAATGTATAGTTGTGCTTGAGTAACGGCGATGGACTCGCCATCTGTCACGTTGGCACCTAATATATCTCTGGCGGAAAGTGGGTGTGTGGGTATTACCTATGCCTAGCCCTTCGGGGACCCTTGTGGGAAGGCGTGAGGATATATTATATATATTTATTATTTTCGCACCAAAATATATCCTATGTGTTATTGTAGCTAGTCTGTGCCAAATTTCCTTAAATCCCGCTCAGCCGTTCTGGAAGAAATATCCATACATGCTCACAAACTTTCGCAGCTAACATAATGCTAGTACCAGCATATATATGTATGAGAACTAAAACCCACGGGAGTAGCGCTAAGTACAGCACCTGTACTAATCATTATTTAAATTATTCCTTCAGTTTAATTAACGTGAACTCGGAGAGATTAAGTTTCGAGTTTGAGAGTTCCGTCTGGGACGTGTAGGTATTAGGGGTTTTCTTGGGAGCTGCTTTACACAGCTCGTGGGCTCCGAGATCTTGAGTGTAATTTGCATTGGCTAAGTGTTGAAGAGATTCGAGACGGTTGATTTAAGAAGTTTTTGTAGTTAATGCGTCAGATCATAATATTTAGATTTTTCGTTTTATTTTCTTTTTTTATATAGTTTATTCAAACGTTCCGTCGCTTCCACGGACAAATGCCACACGAACACTTAAGAAAGTGATTATATATGTTAGTCTGTAAGGTATTTATGTAATAATAATAATAATATATCCTCACGCCTTCCCACAAGGGTCCCCGAAGGGGTAGGCAGAGGTGTATAGGTAATTTATGTAATAGCTCTATATATTTTAGGATATAGATATATGTTTTCACGACCAAAAAAAAAATAAAGCCATAGGCTTCTTCTTCTTTCCTTCACCTAGTCCAGTGGGATCATAATTATAGTCGTTGCGAGCATCATTGCGTTGTAAAACGAGCTATAACATACATACTAGCTTATGCCCCGCGGTTTAAGCCGCGAAAAATTTTTTTTTTTTTTAATTAAATGTGTCATATCTGTTAATCCAGCTAATAAATCTGTCTCTGTTCCATTTCCTTTACACATTCAATACATACACATAACGTTCAGTAGTTTTGTTTGAATGAGAAACAAACACCTCACCTGTCGTGCTTATAATATTATTGGAGAGAGGTAGGGCATAACGGGTTTCCCGTCCGAATTGGGATCTGCCCGACTGGGGCAGGACCTCCACCTTATAGAAGTCCGTAGCCAAATAACACAATTTATTGTGTTTAGTTCGCGGTGAATAAGGTTGCCAGTAATGAGCTCCTTGGGGAGGGGGGAGGATTGTTACATTGTGTTGGAAGCAGAGGGATTAAACCCTTTATGCTGCCAACCATATAACTCTCCGAACACAGAGTGGCAACGCGCAAGTGATACTTCAGTATCGTGAGCGTAAATAGGCTACGGTAACCGTTTCCCATCAGGTGGGCCGTATGCTTGTTTGCCACTCTCGTTGTATAAAAAAAAGGACCAAAACCAGCGGCAACAAAATCAAAAGTCACAATAATTTTCCAAGTACTGATAGGTCGTTATGACCAACAATGGGCACATAGATATAAAGGCTTTTGAATCTCAGTTAGGGGTGGCAGCAAAGACAAATTAGCGTACTATAATGGTCGCCGACGACAGGACACTTTGCCTTTAAAAACTTGATTGTCTTTCATTGTCTAGGATGAACGAATGGGGCTATGGATGTGTTTTTTAATCTTTTAGGAATACGGACTAAACATGGCCTCATGTCCATGGGTGGTTTATCACGACTCGAGTTTTACAGAGAATGAAAAAGTACGAGAGAAAACTTGCATAAGAATAAATACGAAGACTTGTATGATGAACTCATCATTTATAACTTTGGATTCTTATATCTTGGAAAGATTCAACTTAAATTTACCAAATCCCAAACTTAGCTGTACTACGGGACTAAACAACGATTTACCTGCAGTTATATAGGTAGAAAAACACATAAATAAAAAGTAGATCCATGACTAGGGAACACTAATGGTGTTCATTACAGGAAAACTTCTCTCAACGAGAATTGAACCCGAATCCTCAAGCTTCGGACCGTTACGTATATTTTATCTCTCTTTTTTTTCACTATTTAATTTCGCGCTTTATGAGAGAGCGCAAAATACCACATCAAAATATGAATTTTTCACACCTCCATGTAACTGTCAAAAAGGTTCTGTCGAAGCTCTCTGACGAAGGCTTTTACGAGAAATTATGACGACCCGTCATTCATAAGTTTTAAGTCGCGTTGACGTGAACACTTCGCAAGTCTAAGGCTGATAGGATAGGAACCTATAATTTATTGTTTTAACGGTAGCCCACAATATGGGAGAGATTATTACTTTCAAAGGACTTTCTGGCTTTTCATGGTTCCATGTCTCCAAGGCACGCTATTAAAATCAAATTCAAGAGTGCTCCGCGGCTTCACCCGCAATAAGTTTATTTTACTGATTAACTTGGAGATTTTGTAGAGTAGCAATAGGCAGTGGTGTATAGTTAGTATCCACATACCCACTGTCCGCCATATATATATATTTTAAGGTACCAACGTGACAGATGTCATCGCCGTTACTCAAGCACACCATACAAACAACTTAGATTATTTTCTCAATCGTATGCAGGTTTCTTCTCGACGTGTTCCTGCACCGTAAAGCACGTGTTGTGACTAATCACTGTACTTAAGTTCAGAAAAAGTTATTGTTCCAGTCAGCATTCAAACTTGCAATCTTTGTGGTGCAGGTATTCGAACCGCTCGGCCACCATGGTCTTGAATGCTCACCAATATCAGACAAAATAAAGTTAAGCAAGCTACTGTACCGTCGGGATGCATCCTTGTTGCGTCGGTCCATAAGCAGCTTATTGCCTATTATTTGGGGATTTGTTTTGAACGCTATTTTTAAAGCTTTAATATTGAAGTTTTAAAATTATTTCAGAGTTTATTATTTTACTTTTCAGATATAAGGTATATATAATCATATATCCTCACGCCTTCCCACAAGGGTCCCCGAAGGGGTAGGCAGATATAAGGGATTCTATATATAATATTTTTACATTTAAAATATTTCAAAGTTGCTACAGAAATACTTATATACTCTCATAATTTTGTCTTTCTACAAGGAGTAAAAGTGTAGTTACACCTTCGTTACAATTTATTATATCTTTACGGCTTTCCAATGGGTTCCCGAAGGGGTAGCCACAGGTCTGTGAGAATCCTGCAGGTTTTCACAGCGTCCTTGAAAAATCACACTAACAACGGGGAGCTCGCGAGCTTCGCGATGTTCGTGAAGAAAACTGCAAATTATTGAATAAAATCGTGACAAGATATACGCGTTTTGGAACCTTATCGAGGAGAAACGATACGATATATTTAAAAAAATGTGTAAAATATATCCTATTCGTTGTATAAACGAAAACAAAGCTACAAAGTAGACGTTACTCTGCGCCGTGCAGACAAAATCATAAAACACGATAAAAATATGACAATTCTCTGGAGAGGCACACAAAGGTAAAGTTTGAACCAGATCAAACATGCTTTGAATTCACGTCGCTACGACAAGGGGCGCAAATTGGCGTTTCTCGTTACACGAACACTGTTGTATAAGTTATTTGTCTTTTGAATTCCGGAATAAGAAGGCGAATTGTGTTTTTAGGGGTGGTAGAGAACAGAGACTGCAATGGAATGTTTACAAACGGATATTATAAATTGACAAAGCCGATAAGAGACTTAAGTTGCAGTTGTACAACAGGTTGCCAAACGACCTAAAAGACTGTGACAATATTAATTCGTTTAAAAGATACATACATACATACATACATATCATCACGCCAAGTCCCTAACGGGGTAGGCAGAGAGTATAGAGCGCCAGTTCTCTCTAGACTTACATACCTCTTTCGCTTCGTCCACATTCATCAGTCTCTTCATACATGCTCGTCGGCTTCGAGTACTCTTAACGTTCCCGTCCTTCAGAGTCCGATCTATTTGATCCAGGTAGTTGGAACGTGGCCTTCCTCTGCCTCTTCTTGCACACACTTTGCTTTGTATATCTGTTTCGTCAATCTTTCTTCACTCATCCTTTCTATGTGTCCAAACCAACGTAACATGCCTTTCTTCATCTTTACAATCACGCCCTCATTCACGCCAGTTGATTTGCGAATCTCTTCATTGCGGATTCGATCGTTTCGTTTAAAAGATGTAAGCACAAAAGTTATAATTATGGATGCACGCGCTCCAGAGATAACTAAACAACATGCTAATTTAAGTTTCTTTGTATTCTCATTATAAATGAACTTCATGTTTTTATGAGAAATGAAATTCTTTAAACTTAAAAATTCTTTAAGCCTACAAATTCTTTGAACATAAAAATTATATAAACCTAAAGATTATTTGAACCTAAATAGTTACAAGTCTATCTTGCATGTTCATATGCGTATGCTAATGAGTATTTTTGTTGAAATTGAGTTAGATATCATTTCTGAAGCAAGACTGTAATTGTGCCTTTGAATTCATAGTCAAACCTTTCTTCGTCATGTTTTCAATTGCCCGTGGTTGTGGTACATACAATTGTAATCTTTAATTACAGGTGCCTAATTTCCTTAACCAATCAGCTACCACGGCCAATCAGAATATATGATATTTGCTGCAATAATTTCAACCGATAGGGCTCAAATTTGTATCACACACGTAGCGTTACTGCAATGTCGACATCGACACATCCCAAAAGGCAGCCTTCAATGCGGAATGGAAATGCGAAAATTATGCAAAACCCACTGCCTACTTCCGCTTCCCTGTTTACTCTGAAGCCTCTAAAATTAGGAATTAAACGTATCAATGAAAATGGTCGGAATTTCGCAAATATGATTGTTATTTACCATCACTTTTGCGAAATTAGTTAATCTACTTAACTGGATTATTTGAAGAAGCAAATTTTTATTTTTATATTAAAGCCTTGGTGGCCGATTAGTTAGAGTAGTTGCCTGCAACACAAATATTGCAAGTTCAAATCTCAACTGTATTAATGAGTTTTTATGAGCTTAAGTACAGTGATTAGTCATTAGTCTTAGTTCATCTCTTCATTAGAAAAGGAAAAGAGAAGAAATTCAAAGGCGTAAGTATAGTCGTGCTTGAGGAACGACGATGGACTCGTTATCTATCACGTCGGTACTTAAAATATATCTCTGGCGGAAAGTGTGTGCGTGGGTATTACCTATACACCTCTGCCAATCCCATAGGGGACCCTTGTGGGAAGGCGTGACGATATATTATTATTATTATTACTATAAGGTATGCTGAGATGGTTTGACCATGTCGAGAGAATGAATGAAGAACGATTGACTAAAAAAGTGTATAAGGCGAGTGTGAATGAAAGTGTTGGAAGGGGTAGACCTAGACGGACGTTTCTAGACCAAATTAGGGACGTCTTGAAAAAAGGTCAGGTCAAGAGTACCCTAAATGCCTTTGAATTGCTTCTCAGATGTATGCAGGTTTCCTCTCAATGTTTTTCTTCACCGTAAAGCTCATGGTGTGACTAAGAATCGTACTTAAGTTCAGAAAAACTTATTCTTTATCATATTTTCTCACAAGAGATCCAGAAGGGGTAGTCAGAGGTGTATTGTAATACCAGAAAGATACCTATCATAAAATATCTTCACTATTTGTAAATCATTTATTTCGAGCAATTTTTACAGTAAATTTAATATAAATAAATGTTAACACAGTTTTTAACAACCAAATATGTGCTCTACACGACCAACCCACTCGTGTTAACTTTCCCGCAGTTTATCCGTGTACCATCTGACACATTAAATTTCCAGTCTTCACCAGTATTAAAAACCTGCTCATAAAAGCATACGCCGCAACTCGGCGAGAGAAGTTTGGTTATTTAAAATTAGAACTACACTAGTTCTTTACAATGATATCGTACTTATTGGTAATATTATTTATATTAAAAGGAAAATGCATAACTTATCTCCCGTTAAAACGGTATGGATCTGTAGTAATAAAACCTTAAGAATAGTAAAGCTCTGCTCTTAGAACGTGCTATGATCCTTGCAGTTAATATTTTTGTGTCTTTAGACGACGGCATCCGCCTACCATCAGGTAGGCCACGAAATTGCCACCATTGGTATATACAAAGTATTTATTACTGTTAAATGAGGCTGTGTATGCATCCGTATTATATATAATAGATATTTAGTCGCCTTAGTATGCTTCCAGATATTCAAAAGAAAATAAACTGTGTATACAATTTTTTTTTTTTATCAAAATATTTATGAACGGAACCAGTACTGTAAACCGTCGAACATGTACGAGGACACTCATGAAAGTGAAGACAAAGTGTGGAACTATAGAGAGAATTGAGGCTCTACTCAACCTACCTCATTAGGGACTCGGCCTGGAGATGTAATGTATGTAAATCGTTGTGTAGAATAAGTTAAATGTAGTTCATATTAAGTTGAATGCATATTGTAGTATACAACTCACGTGGTTCCACGGAAACTGCAAAATTTTAGTTGTATGAATTCAAACACCAAAAGTGCAATAGTCCGGCAAAATTACGATAACGCCCGCGGCGTCCGTAGCGCCTCGTATAAAACAACTGTACAACACTTACGGGTTAAATTATACCAGACTGTTAACACTACGACGTGGAAGTTGAATTAAAGTTGGTTATAAAACTCATCGCTCTTTAGACAACCCCTACTAATTTGCCAAAGCGTGAAAAAATCTCGATACGGTTTTCTTGACACCTTGTTAGGTACCTGGGGTGATTTATTACCTTAACGAAAATCTGAACAGTGGCACTCCAGGAGTGCCGACAGAAGTCAAAATATGAACAATATCGTCGTGTATGTATTTTTTAATCGTCAATATGTATTGAAATAACGCATATTATCTATGTACATTTTACATATATAATAAGCCGTACTGGCCGCGTGTTTCGAGTAGTTGCCTGCGACACAAAGATCGCAAGTTCGAACCCCGGCTGTACCAATGAGTTTTTCTTTCTACACCACGAGCTTTACGGTGAAGGAAAACATCGAGAGGAAGCCTGCATACGTCTGAGAAACAAACGCGTATATATAGTCGTGTTTGAGTAACGGCCATGGACTCGCCATCAGTAACGTTGGCACCTAAAATATATCTCTGACGGAAAGTGGTTGTATGGGTATTACCTATACACCTCTGCCTACCTTGTGGGAAGGCGTGAGATATGAAATATATCAGGGTATATTATTAGTGTGTGCAAGAAGAGGTAGAGGAAGGCCACGTTCCAACTACCTGGATCAAATCGATCGGACTCAAGGACGGGAACGTTAAGAGTACTCGAAACCGACGAGCATGTATGAAGAGACTGATGAATGTGGACGAAGCGAAAGAGGTATGTAAGTCTGGAGATAACTGGCGCTCTATACTCTCTGCCTACCCCGTTAGGGACTTGGCGTGATGATATGAAGGTATATATGTAGGGTATATTATGTTCCATATAATTTTAAGTGAATTTAAAACTTTGTAAGCCTTGTATAAAAGTAAGTAGTAAGAAATATTACAGTGTAATTATGTTTTTATTTTGAAATGTAGCTTTTGTAAAGGTTATTAAATGCTTAGAAAGAATAAATGTTATTAGATAGCTGGGAAAAACTCGTCTTAGTAAGTCTGTTGGTAGGGGCTTCACTTAATAAAATAACATAGCAACTCTAAGACGGTTTAATGCCCACCGCACATGCAGCTGTCGTGTGTTCCGTTCAAGACGAACAACAAGCACTAACCTCTATATGCAGGGCTGTCAATCTTAGTTATTTTTTTTTATACAACAAGAGTGGCAAACAAGCATACGGCCCACCTGATGGGAAACGGTTACCGTAGCCTATTTACGCTCACGATAGTGAATTATCACTTGCGCGTTGCCACTCTGTGTTTGGAGTGTTATAGTGTGTTGGCAGCATAATGGGTTTAATCCCTCTGCTTCCAACACAATGTAACAATCCTCCCCCCTCCCCAAGGAGCTCATTACCGGAAACCTTATTCACCGCGTAGGAACACAACACAAAAAAAATGTAATATTTGGCTACGGACTTCTATAAGGTGGAGGTTCTGCCCCAGTCGGGCAGCTCCAAATTCGAACAGAAAACCCGTTATGCCCTACCTCTCTTGTTTAATTAAAAGAGGCAGGGCATAAAGGACCTTACGTAGAGACTCGCAATAAAAATCTAAAATATTTTATTTAACGTCTTATTGAACGGTATATGCATAATAAAATCATCACCATCGTTTCCAAGAAAAATACCCCGTCAAAGGAGAAAAGGTGAAACAAACTCTCCGGTTTCTTTATCATTTGTTCCATGTTTACTAACAGAACTGCTCTCGTGTAGTTCCTGTAATGAGTAAAATTATCAAAATCATACATTATATGGTGCTGAAGACGGCAGCATTAGTTCCTTATGCTTCAAGTATGATCTCAGATTGAACAATCTAAAGGAAGACTGACTGAATTGTTCGTGTAGACAACATAGATATAACAGTCCCGTTGTCAGCTAAAAAATCCGGAAAAAATTGGAGTGTTAGTGGGTAGGCGTGAAGATATAATAATAAATAATAATATATCCTCACGCCTTCCTACAAGGGTCCCCGAAGGGGTAGGCAGAGGTGTATAGGTAATACCCACACACCCACTTTCCGCCAGAGGTATATTAGGTGCCAACGTGATCGCCGTTACTCAAGCAC
>JACCPG010007963.1:0-25994 GCA_016069955.1 Drepana arcuata
ACGTTGTGCTGCTCTCTGCCGCAAATCTTGTAGACGTCGTCGGTCCCGTTGTTCGTAATGTTTAGTAGCTACACGTTGTGCTGCTCGCTGCCGAAAATCTTGTAGACATCGTTCCCGTTGTTCGTAATGTTTAGTAGCTACACGTTGGGCTGCTCGCTGCCGCAAATCTTGCAGTCATCGTTCCCGTTGTTCGTAATGTTCAGTAGCTACACGTTGTGCTGCTCGCTGCCGCAAATCTTGTAGACGTCGTTTCCGTTGTTCGTAATGTTCAGTAGCTACACGTTGTGCTGCTCGCTGCCGCAAATCTTGTAGACGTCGTTCCCATTGTTCGTAATGTTCAGTAGCTACACGTTGTGCTGCTCGCTGCCGCGCATCTTGTAGACGTCGTTCCCGTTGTTCGTAATGTTCAGTAGCTACACGTTGTGTTGCTCGCTGCCGCAAATCTTGTGGACGTCGTTCCCGTTGTTCGTAATGTTCAGTAGCTACACGTTGTGTTGCTCGCTGCCGCAAATCTTGTGGACGTCGTTCCCGTTGTTCGTAATGTTCAGTAGCTACACGTTGTGCTGCTCGCTGCCGCAAATTTTGTAGACGTCGTTCCCGTTGTTCGTATTGTTCAGTAGTTACACGTTGTGCTGCATGTTGCCGGAAATCTTACAGCCGTCGCTCTCGTTGTTCGTTATTTTCAGTAGCTACACGTTGTGCTGCTTGCTGCCCGCAAATCTTGTAGAAATCGCTTCTGTTGTTCGTAATTTTCAGTATCTACACGTTGTGCCGCACGCTGCCGTAAATATTGTAGACATCGTTCCCGCTGTTCGTAATTTTCAGAAGCTACACGTTGTGCTGCACGCTGCCGGAAATCATACAGACGTTGCTCTCGTTGTTCGTAATTTTCAGTAGCTACACGTTGTGCCGCACGCTGCCGCAAATCTTGTAGACGTCGTTCCCGCTGTTCATAATTTTCAGTAGCTATACGTTGCGCTGCATGCTGCCGGTAATCTTACAGACGTTGCTCTCGTTGTTCGTTATTTTCAGTAGCTACACGTTGTGCCGCACGCTGCCGCAAATCTTGTAGTCGTCGTTCCTGCTGTTCGTCTTCAGCGGCCATAGGCAACCTCTCGTAAACATCTAAATCACAAGACCTTTCTGCTCGAATAATGTTAGTCAAGTTTTGCAAGACTCTTACTTTAGCACTACGTGTGGGACGAGCGGAAAGCTGATTATTTTCATGGTTTTCTTGAAATGAGTCTTGCTTGTCGATCACTATTTTCTTCAAGATATTCTTGAAACGAGTCGCGGCTGCGTGGATTTAGATTGTGTATAAGCGTTTATTTTTTCTTCTTTTAGGCATTTTGTCATGTATGTAAACAATTGATTTTATATATAATACGTCTACGATAACGTCAAACCAGGCTTAAAGTTTGTTGCTTAGCAACGCTTTATTGTTGGAAATTAGGAGATTTTCATTGCCTAAAAACACGGATTTAACAACTTTTTTTTTAAATGAAACCTAGCCAGATCGATTTATCGCCCCCGAAATCCCCCCCCTAGCAAATTTCATTAAAATCGTTGGAGCCGTTTCCGAGATTCAAATTATATATAAATATATATACAAGAATTGCTCGTTTAAAGGTATAGGGATGAGTATTCATACTCTGGTACGAGTGTTCTGGTACATTATAGTTCCCGTAAAAGTAATGTTACTATATGCCAAATGTCAACGTATAACTAAGTATTTTTTACATGGTTAAAAGTAAGGTCCAAGTTCTTCACGGGGCAAGCAAAGAGAGTAGTGCGCCAACTCTTAGTTACACACCTTTGTCGCTTCAACACATCAGTCTTTTTAAAAAAACAAGCTCGCCGGTTTTAAGTGCTCTGGCAAACTTTGTGTTGCTCGAGGTAGTTAAAGCATGGTCTATACTCGTTTTTATTGCATATCTGTTTCCTCAATCTTTCTGATTTAAATTCAGAACTAATTGGTAAAGACCACCGGGATTCGAACTTGCAATCTTAATTACGTACCCGACTATACCAATAATTAAGCTACCGGGGCTCTTTTGATTCTACGGACATCTTAAATTGAATCTTATGTAAAATAGTTAGAAATAGTCTAAATCCTTTGAATTGAATCCAATCCGACCATAAAGTTTCCCAAACAAACAGTAATTTAGAAGGTTTACCAAAACGAACAATACTAAGTATATCCCTATCTGTATGAGAACTCTATGAACGAGGCCTTGTCTATGACTGGTAGTAATCTCGATCTGAGGCACAATGGCCGAATATATAGGTACATTGTTTATGTAATAACAACCTTTATTTGAGCCTTGATGGAGTAAAATGTACCCCTTTGGTGTTTATCAGGTGGAACAATGGTTGCTGACTTCTCAGCGGATTGAATAGCATTTTGTGAATGTATTTTTAATATCAGAGAGTGTATCTTGTATGATTTGAACTAGGTGTATCTCGTGGTTTTTAATGCGATTAAGCAGCAGAAAAATATACATATGTACACTAGATGTACCGCATGAGTGAAAAAAAAAATTCTTAAACCACGTATTGAGCGTCCAATTGCAAATCTAATCTCGAATCTACCTGAAGACACACTATTTCATTAAAATCATTTCAGCCGTTCAGCCGGAGGAGTTCAGTGACAAACACACGAACAGAAACGATACCAACACAAGAATCTTGTAAATAAATATTTTTTTAAATTTCTAATCACTGACGTGCGTAGCGATAGTAGAGAAACAGTTCCCTGCAGATTTACAGAACTCTTTCTCATCATCCACGTTCATCAGTCTCTTTGTACATGCTCGACGGATTAAAGTACTCTTGGCGTTACCATTCTTGAAAATAATGAGAAGTGTTATTATATGCATCTTACTGAGTTCGTTTACGAATATAATATAATAATAATAATAATATATCCTCACGCCTTCCCACAAGGGTCCCCGAAGGGGTAGGCAGAGGTGTATAGGTAACACCCACACACCCACTTTCCGCCAGAGGTATATTAGGTGCCAACGTGACAGATGGCGAGTCCATCGCCGTTACGCCTTTTAAATTATTTTTTATCGTCTTTGAATTTCTTCTCAGACGTATGCAGGTTTCCTCTCGATGTTTTCCTTCACCGTAAAGCTCGTGGTGTGACTAATCACTGTACTTAAGTTCAGAAAAACTCATTGGTACAGTCGGGATTCGAACTTGCGAACTTTGCGTCGCAGGCAACTGCTCGAACCACTCGGCCACCACGGCTCTTATATAATATATAATATAATAGAGGTATACAAGTTTATAAATATTTAGGCGACAAATGTTTACGTCTATTTTCTTTCTCGCACTCATAAGCTATGGATCTAAGTCTCTTTGTTTACTTAAACTTGTATCAGAAAGACATTGATACAACTGACAAAATTACATGTAATGGTGCATATGAAGTTCACTTTCGCTTCACCTTATAACCTCAAGCCTGTCGGGCCTGGGTTGGACTCGCCAGCTCACTATTCACATGTCGGCAATTTCACTTTCAAACAAACCGGTAAGGTGTAGCCGTCAAATCATGACGTATAACTGCAGAGGTTACAACATGTTTATTTACCTAGAGACGAGGTGGCCGGGTGGTTCGATTAGACACCTGCAAAGTAAATATTACAGGTTCAGATTTGGCGGCAATGAGATTTAGAGTGATCCTATCTGGTTAGACTTGGTTTAAAGGACTGTGACATGAACCAGAATTTTTTTATAGTGATAATGACATCACGAGCTTAACGGTAATATACAATATTACGAGGAAACATGTATTTAAAGACATGGCCTGCAACACCAGGAGTATCGCTCACACATTGCCGACCCAAATTATGTTTACCGATTACATCCGCTTAAATAAAGACGTATACACGCCACACCTAATGGTCGATCGCTTGTCAAGGCTTGTTTCATAACGTTTATATTTGGGCGGAATACGTGCGTATAACGGACACATGCCTTCCTAATCGTCATTAAACACGGTCCGAGTAAACAGTTGCGTGATTCCGCGGGATGTGCGTATAGAAAGTTGCCTGTTAGAAACATATATGCCTACTGGTTATTGGTGTTATATAATTAATGAATCATTAACGAAATATTCCGGCAAATTTTGTCAAGGTGTGTCCAAAGTGATTGACTGTTTGGAAAGCACATAATTGCAGGCTTCTACACGACCCTTTGTAACCGCTCACACACTAAGCCCTAGAAGCGATCATCAAGAAATTGCAATGTGTACACGTTTTAGCTAGCACCCAAAGATGCGCGACGAATTTGAGAAACCATATATGATTCACTATCCACAACAAATTAATGTAATCACTCAAGCTAGTCGGGTAGGAGATAGTTGCAAATGTGTGTCTGTGACGAAATAATTATTCGTATTGCTGAAAACGTATATATATATTTCCTTTCATTTTGACTTTAAAGTATAGAATTATAAAAATATCTTCATGCCTTCTCACAAGTAAACCCTTAAGAAGGAGGAGAAAGATTAGGCAAGATATAGATAGTCTGTTTGTCTATACCGTGTTTTTAAACGTATTTTAGAACGGCCATCTTGTAGTGCCGTTGTAATTATGGGGAAGAGTGTTTGTGCGTATGTATAACACAATTGCACATAATATCCGCGAAAGTAACCCGTGTCCGGCATACAGAGAGATCTTTCACTTAGTTGGAATTTTTGCGACATCGCGCAAACGGGCGATTTCTACAATACAGCGTTAGTTAAACGCTCATTATCATACCATAACAATGCCTAGGTTTATTCGGGTTGGCTTTCAAGAAGCAATTTAACAAATTAACATATGCATCTAAGTGTGTTTTACTGTGACATTGAACTCATAGAATTTTACGATCAATCCTTTTGTTTTTGTATAATTTATGCAATTTAGATAGTGGTGAAGCCGTGGTGGCCGAGTGGTTCGAGCAGTTGCCTGCGACGCAAAGGTCGCAAGTTCGAGTCCCGACTGTACCAATGAGTTTTTCTGAACTTAAGTACAGTGATTAGTCACACCACGAGCTTTACGGTCTGAGAAGACATTCAAAGGCGTATGTATAGTCGTGCTTGACTAACGGCGATGGACTCGCCATCTGTCACGTTGGCACCTAATATACCTCTGGCGGAAAGTGGGTGTGTGGGTATTACCCATACACCTCTGCCTACCCCTTAGGGGACCCTTGGGGGAAGGCGTGAGGATATATTATATATAATATTATTATAGAGCATGTATGAATAGACTGATGAATGTGGACGAGGCGAAAGAGGTATGTAAGTCTAGAGAGAACTGGCGCTCTATACTCTCTGCCTGCCCCGTTAGGGACTTGGCGTGATGATATGTATGTATGTATGTATAATTTAGATAGTCCGTCGTACGAGGAGTATTTTATACATGTGTTTATTGAAGAAGAAGCAAAAATCATGGAACTCGCGTCATCGTTACCGAACTCTTTCCATGTCGTATATGTATACTGGGTATATATGTACATATATATATGTACATATATATATATATATATATATATATATATATATATATATATATATATATATATGTATATATATATATATATACATATATATATACATATATGTGCGTTATTAGTACGTTTTCTTCTTCTACCGTCAGTCCCCAAAGACTGCTCCGCATGTCCGGCAGATGAAAAATCGCCAGAAGTACGAGTATATTTCGTTGCCATAGTGACAGCTTTTCAGTCTCGTGCACGATTTTACACGGAAACGTACAAGTTTTAAAATTTCTTCAAACACTACTCAGCCACCTCGACTCAAACAAGTAAAAGCCGGAAACGCGCATTAAATAGGTAACGTAAGCTGAAGATACAATTTATTTCATAGTTTGAGCAAATAACAGCTATCTGTGCCCTGAATATCCTCACGCCTTCCCAAAAGGGTCCCCGAAGGGGTAGGCAGAGGTGTATAGGTAATACCCACACACCCACTTTCCGCCAGAGGTATATTAGGTGCCAACGTGACAGATGGCGAGTCCATCGCCGTTACTCAAGCACGACTATACATACGCCTTTGAATTTCTTCTCAGACGTATGCAGGTTTCCTCACGATGTTTTCCTTCACCGTTCAGCTCGTGGTGTGACTATTCACTGTACTTAAGTTCAGAAACTCATTGGTACAGTCGGGATTCGAACTTGCGACCTTTGCGTCGCAGGCAACTGCTCGAACCACTCGGCCACCACGGCTTGAATATCCATCCATTTAATAATATTAAAAACTAATCTTTATTAAATACTAAGTATCCTGCTTACGAAGAAAAGATCTCTTTAGTCGGCAACCAAACACCGTCAAAACCATTCACTTCTATCAAGAATTTCTATCTTCAGATACGAATAATTGATAACACTAAATTATACTTTCTTAAAAATAAACACTTCATTAACTAAACTTTCCTAAGTAGGTTATTTGATATATCCATTCTTATCTGTCTGGTATCTATTGAGTAGTGAGAGTCGAACACAATGCAAGGGGAATTGATCGGATTGATCTATGAACCAGCATTGTGCGTACAGACCTGCGAGGAAGTTATATTTCATCGCAATTGAAGTAGTTTGACTTATCTATTCAATCCACAAAATGTGTATGTTTAATAAACAGTGTTTAAACCTAGTTTCAACGTATCCAAGGTTCAGTTCGATAGACAAACAAGTTATATATATATATATATATATATATATATATATATATATATATGAATAATTGCCGTTAAAGTATGTTATCACTCGTAAAAGAGGACTGTAAGTCTAGAGCGAACTGATCTCTACTCTTTCTCTATCTGAAGGACTTTGCTTAAGGAAATGTATGTTTCCGTTGATTGACTATTTGGATATTTAATGGTATTAATCAAAAACAAATCTGTACCTGTGAAAAACCACGAACAGACCAGCTATATGAACTATGTGTGGTATCGCGTATACCCCTTACTATAATACACTTCTCATTACAAAAATTCAAACACCAAATGTCATTATAGTGAATAATACCTCATATTACTTATGCACTATTAAACGACATTTGATATATATTCCTAAATATTCACATTTTTACATAAAGAGTATTTGAAACCGACGAGCATGTATGAAGAGACTGATGAATGTGCACGAAGCAAAAGAGGTATGCAAGTCTCGAGAGAACTGGCGCTCTATACTCTCTGCCTACCCCGTTAGGGACTCGGCGTGATGATATGATGATGGTTCACATTTTTGTGATAATCTTCACAAAACATGAACTCGCAAGGTGTTTCGAATTTTCTAATGAGAAGTACATATATATATATATATAAAGATATTATAATAGCATAAAGTAAGATACTTGATCCGCTCCACTTCTACGTTATGTATCTACATTCCACATAACTATGGCTAAGTATAACTTCACAAGTCAAGCAAGCAAGAAAACAGTTTCGTAATGTGTTTCACGCACCGCTTCGTTCATGATTCTTGGATTCAATCCAATTACAGTGCGAGACCAAGTGATGTTGGGGAAATGCACTGCTGTTGTCGACATTTTGCTTTCAAGCTTAAAATGTCAATACACAGGAGAATGGATAGGCAGGAGTGCAACTATACGAACTTTTCGCCGAAGATGTATTTAAGAGTCAACCCGACAGATAGTGAGTGTAGTACCGTTTGTCAACGTATGCATGTGTTTTATGTTGACAGAGGTCTATTTTTACAGTAAAATCTCCTAGTGTGATTGATCAAAAATCTCATCGGAACAGATCTATTTGAACCATTCGGCTAAGAAACTTTAATCATAAATATTATATAACTTGAAAGTAAGTTTAATATTTTTTTATTCAACCATATGTAGATATCTAATCAACTACTTAACTTAATCCATATGCATTTTATCTCCGACTCCTTCACGGTAAGCAAAAACAGTAGAGCCCCAGTTTTCCCTAGACTAACATACCTCTTTTACTTCGCCTCAATTTAAGTCTCTTTTTTTTTTGGAGTACTCCTTTCGATCTCTGATCGTCTCGGGAATTTAATCAGTGCAGTGATTTCCGAAATGACATCACGATAATAACACGTGCTCCAAGTGACAAATTACCGAATTAAACAGGAAATACAAGTTCATATTTTCTATATAATAAGTTGAATACATAACTGGCGTACCACTTTCGCTCGACGAATTTCCAAGTTACGTCCGCTTGTATTTAGGCAGATGATTATAGGCTTGAGGTGTAATAGTTAGTAAGGAGTGTAATGGTTAGTAAGGAGTGTAATGGTTAGTAAGGAGTAGGTGTGTTAGCACTATTAAGCGTGCTTCGCGAGATCTTATGGTTTGTTAATAGACCCAAGGTAACGGTTTATTACAAAATAGGGAGTTAAGACCCTTTGGAAAATTGGGTTGGTATTTGATTTTACTATTCACAATGGAAAGTTTAATTCTCGGGATTGGGGAGTCGAACTTTAAGTCTTTGTATTGCAGGCAATAAGTTCAACTGTTCGACCACCGCGGCTCAAAATAAAGGAAGAATAAGTATTTTTATCCTAACGTATCCATCCGTTTCGTTGCTTATGGTGTACCTGTAATTCAGACGGCCAGTTTTTGCTAACGGTGATTGATTTATATATATGTAAATAATATATACTCTATATGCGATCTGTTTGCTGATGAATAGAAGAATATTATGTTAGTATGCTTGGAGCTGAAAAAGCCGTGGTGGCCGAGTGGTTCGAGCAGTTGCCTGCGACACAAATATCGCAAGTTCGAATCTCGACTGTACCAATGAGTTTTTCTGAACTTAAGTACAGTGATTAGTCACACCACGAGCTTTACGCTGAAGGAAAACATCGAGAGGAAACCTGCACACGTCTGAGAAGAAATTCAAAGGCGTATGTATAGTCGTGCTTGAATAACGGCGATGGACTCGCCATCTGTCACGTTGGCACCTAATATACCTCTGGCGGAAAGTGGGTGTGTGGGTATTACCTATACACCTCTGCCTACCCCTTCGGGACCCTTGTGGGAAGGCGTGAGGATATATTTATGCTTGGAGCTCTGTGAGAAGACTGCAGGAAAGTGTTGTCCA
Source organism: Drepana arcuata (assembly GCA_016069955.1). Taxonomy (NCBI): domain Eukaryota; kingdom Metazoa; phylum Arthropoda; class Insecta; order Lepidoptera; family Drepanidae; genus Drepana; species Drepana arcuata. The sequence continues at coordinate 9,093 of JACCPG010007963.1, forward strand.
GTGTTTCTTATCAGTTCAAGTGGCTGGTAACCCGTTCAAATATAATACTTAAATCTTATCTTACTAATATTATAAATGTGAAAGTTTGTAAGTTTGGATGTTTGCGGTTCTTACACGGCAAAACGGCTGAACCGATTTGGCTGAAAGTTGAAATAGTGATGGCTTTATACCAAGGAATAGGACATAGGCTACAATTTTTTACTTATATTTTTATTATTTACCTATACACCTCTGCCTACCCTTTCGGGGACCCTTGTGGGAAGGCGTGAGGATATATTATTATAAAAAACAAACTCCAAAATTTTGGATCTTACCAATATAACGGTGGCTGTTTTTTTCATACAGGCGTAACCACAAAGTGGACTCAGATCAAAAAACACACAGCCAAGAATTTGGGTGTCGACATTTCTCATTAAGCTGTTTGTGATTGAAATTTCCGTAATACATAATACATAGCAGCTATTGATTTAGCGTTGCGGTTAAAATCAATAAATATTGCATGAACCTCTTACTAAAAACCAAATGCTCGTGACTCATACCAAACAACTCTCAATTTTAAGACTATATATTTAGGGTGCGTATTTAGCTGAATACCTTTTGATAGCGTATAGTGTGTATAGGATCGCAAGTTACGCAATTGGTATTAAAAACATCGCCGATTTTTTTCTTGTATTCTAGTGTTGGTATTTGGAAATCAGTCTTTTAGGGTTTAAATCCTGATTACTAGAAGGAATGAAAAACCGTATTTGTGTATATTTAAATGATATGATGACGAGGAGACGTGGGATTAAATATGTAAGTGACATGAATAGATGTACATATGCATAGCGATATATTATATCCATGACTCTTCTTCCTGACGTAGCAGGTAAAACAAAGATAAAACTATATGTAAATTATATACAAAATTGACAATATCTGAATAATTAATAAATTTGAACTTTAAACCTGATATCTATAAGATTTAAAATTAAATGTCATCACGTAGCTGGCCTTTGACAAGGTCAGTGTTCATATTGAGTTGTCAACTATGACATTAGAGGTATATACTGTATTTGACATCGTGTCTATGTAAAGTCAAATATATAAAAACAAAAGCCTTGACATTTCGAAATGTGAGTTCGATAGCTTGTATATCTTCACGCTTTCCCGTAACAGCTCCCGGAGGGGGTAGGCAGATGTGTTACAACACCCATTTATCGCCAGAGATATATTTAGGTACCAACGTGACAGATGGTCCATGTCTGTTTTAAGCACCTCTATACGCAGGTGTCTTACAATTAATACTTAAACACATACATATCTCTGGCGGAAAGTGTACTACCTATAACCTCTGCCTACCCCTTTCGGGGACCCTTGTGGGAAGGCGTGAAGATATATATATATATATATATATTTTCCTTCACGAAATGCATGTTACGTTGGTTTGGACACATAGAAAGGATGAGTGAAGAAAGATTGACGAAACAGATATACAAAGCAAAACTGTGTGCAAGAAGAGGCAGAGGAAGGCCACGTTCCAACTACCTGGATCAAATAGATGGGACTCTCAACGACGGGAATGTTAAGAGTACTCGAAACCGACGAGCATGTATGAAGAGACTGATGAATGTGGACGAAGCGAAAGAGGTATGTAAGACTAGAGTGGCGCTCTATACTCTCTGCCTACCCCGTTAGGGACTTGGCGTGATGATATGTATGTATGTATTTTCCTTCAAGCTCGTGATATGAAAAATCACAATATTGTTTCATTATTGTAAATGCCGTTGTGTAAGCAAATAACTTGAAATGTAGAGAAAGTTGTAATGAACTCGAAGCTGGACATTCGGAGGTAGAAGGCGACCTATCCGGAGCGGTATGTATTTAGCACCACGTATCTAACTGAATTGTAGTTTTTCACTTTGTCGTATTTCTCGAAGCACCGGCGCTATTAACTTACTGACTGATTTAAACGAAAGAGCTCTACCTCTAAGCTAGACGAATTTCTGATAGCTGATCTGATGATGATAACTGTATAGAGAAACCAGCGAGTATACAGCGGACGAAGTATCCGCCGATTTCGAGTACGTTCCAGTCTTGTTCGATCAATGTTATCGAGGTTACTGGAAAAAAATAAAAAAGCAAATAAAAACAAAATTTTATCTTAGAGAAGTTATAATAAATAAAATAAATTTAGAAATTGTAGGCCGATTTATTGTTTTGGCTTTATTAGATTAGAGGTTGGTCACGGTAATGGGCGCCTGCGGTCGCCCGTCGCAGACCAGCGACCTGCGCATAATACCATTGTTTTGACATTATATCATTTGATATTTAGCGTATGGTTGGTTACAGATAATATTTATATCTTCACGCCTTCCATTTGGGAATCCCAAAGGTGTAACTTGATAAGAGGAGCCGTAGTGGCCGAGTCAGCAGAACTAAGATTTCGCTAGCAAGTTCGAATCCCGTCTGTACCAATAAGTTTTCTGAACACGAATCCCGTCTGTACCAATAAGTTTTTCTGAACAAAGTACAGACAGTGGTTAAAGTGATTTACGGTCAGTTATTGAACATAATTTCAGGAATCAAATCTAAACAAGAATTCAGAAAACAAATCAATTAGATTTGCATTTATTTATTACTAAATGGCGATTGTCGCCCAACCCAACAGAAAATTTTAAAACAATCACATTAATTAATTAACGCATGTTAAAGAAAGTACTCGATACTTTTTTTCGATACTACTCATGAGTATAGTGATACCGTGTCCCTACATGTTTTCTGTTGTTTATTTAGTTTTTTTTTATTTATTTATTGAGTCATATAACAATTACAACAAACAACCTCTGTACTTCTATCTGATACCTGCAATAATTTTCAGTATTCAGGATTATTATATTGATCCTGAGATACAGCCAAAAATAAGATTTTTAAAATTTGAACCCGTATCGTTTTGGATTAGTATGACTTCGTTGTACATATCCAGAAACGTGATAATTGTACTAAGCACTGAATGTAATCCGACATCTTCGCAAGAGAGCAACCATAGCGCGATGTAAAAATACTTGTAGCTCCATCTATCGTCTCCATATCAAAAATTTACATAAGTGTCTCGCAAATTTTATTGCTAGCAATTTCTATACATATATTTTGTATTATTATCTTGACCGTTTCTATAAATGGATTTTGAGAGCCGTCGTGGTTCGAGTAGTCGCTTACAGCGCAAGTTTTGCAAGTTCGAATCCCGACTGGACCAATGACTAGACTTGTACGAGAATACCAGGACTCTACTGCAAGCTTGACGGGGAACCTTCATAAGTGGAAATTTAACATAAATATAAATATATCCTCACGCCTTCCCACAAGGGTCCCCGAAGGGGTAGGCAGAGGTGTATAAGTAATACCCACACACCCACTTTCCGCCAGAGGTATATTAGGTGCCCACGTGACAGATGGCGAGTCCATCGCCGTTACTCAAGCACGACTGTACATACGCCTTTGAATTTCTTCTCAGACGTATGCAGGTTTCCTCTCGATGTTTTCCTTCACCGTAAAGCTCGTGGTGTCACTAAGTACGTGTGTACTGTACGTAAGTTCAGAAAAACTCATTGGTACAGTTGGGATTCGAGCTTGCGACCTTTGAGTCGCAGGCAACTGCTCGAACCACTCGGTCACCAAGGCTTTTTATTTTTTCTTCGCTTTGTATTTAACAGCTGGGCTCTCTGATGCAGTCCCTTCCATTTGCTTCTGTCCAGTGCAACCTCTTTGACCTCGTGAACGTTTAAATACTCTTCACATTGACTAGGAGAAACTTCACTAGCAAACATGAAAAATAACCATTCGGAAACATACATTTCCTGAGATCCAATAACTGATTACTGAATCATGCAGAGTTAATCAATTAATACGAGGTTTTATGCCATTACTTTTCGTCTAACCTGCTACATCCTAGAGATCACATTATCTTGTAATAATTATAATTAAATGTAATTTTCTAATTAAATAATTAACATTACCGATTATTATTGCAAGTATCAGCTATCGTTACATTGCAAATACCTGTTTTGAATTAATAGCCGTGGTGGCCGAGTGGTTCGAGCAGTTGCCTGCGACGCAAAGGTCGCAAGTACGAATCCCGACTGGACCAATGAGTTTTTCTAAACTTAGGTACACTGATTAGTCACACCAAGAGCTTGACGGTGAAAGAAAACATGAAGAGGAAACCTAAGTTTAGGCTTCATAGGTTTGAGAAGAACTGCAAGACGTATGTTTAGTCGTACTTGAGTAACGGAGATGGATCCAAATTTAAATTTAATTCAAAGCGGCAACACCGCCGGAGATTTGAATTAGACGGGCTTGCAACATTGATTATGTTCACAATGACTCCTCAGCTACGATGTTTTTAAATCTAAACTATGCTGGGGCCCACGGTAAATTTGATTATCCGATCCCTTGGTTAGTGGCATACTGATATCTTCCTTTACAAACGGTACCTAATTAAAATGGTAATTAAAATGAGAGCCGTGGTGGCCGAGTGGTTCGAGCAGTTGCCTGCGATGCAAAGGTCGCAAGTTCGAATCCCGAATGTACCAATGAGTTTTTCTAAACTTAAGTACAGTGATAAGTCACACCACGAGCTTTACGGTGAAGGAAAACATCGAAAGGAAACCTGCATACGTCTGAGAGGCAATTCAAAGGCATATGTATAGTCGTGCTTGAGTAACGGCGATGGACTCGCCATCTGTCACGTTGGCACCTAATATACCTCTGGCGGAAAGTGGGTGTGTGGGTATTACCTATACACCTCTGCCTACCCCTTCGGGGACCCTTGTGGGAAGTCGTGAGGATAATTAAAATGACTTTTTGAATCAGATTCAGATTGGGAATTCTTAATATATGCGTGTTCAAAGAAATAAACTCTGCCTCTTTATAATATAACTCGTACATTTATTTATTAGACCTTCAAAGAACACCAAGGGGGTACTAATTTGGCAATATATCGTTAGAAACACATACATATGATCACGCCGAGCCCTCAAGGGTTAGACACGGTAGAGCGCTAGTTCTCTCTAGACTTAAATACCTCTTTTGCTTCGAACATTTCATTAATCTCTTTGTACATGGTCGCCGGTTTCGAGTAGTCATGATTTTCCCATCCTTGGGTTTGATGGGTAGTTGGATCATTAAATATAGACAAAAAATGTATAGGGTCTTAAATGAAGAGCTAAATAAACAATTTAATGCTCTAGTAGAGACGACCGGCCGTCGGAGACATTTCGTCACCGATTACAAATATTCAAATTCTAATCATTTGATTTCGTGATAGTTTCACTGTGAAAGAAATAGTTAAAGAAAGATAAATTGATAGTTACTCTCGACTCATTGATGATATTGGTAATGTTTGATGTAACTGTTCTGGATTTGTAAACAAATTACTACCGAACATTAGCTTCCAAACAGTGCACCTCTATGACTTTCCCATCATAGCTCAAAAGTGCGAAAAGAGTCGGCTTAAAGACTGTCCCTCATGTGTCATGTATATGTGACATATACTGTCAATCATGTTATTGAATTATGATGGTGAACACGTTTTCAAACCGAGCGTTGAACGGGAATCTATTAAAATCGGGACCTTGGGTTAATTCACAAATGTTCTTGCAACAAATAGCTTTCCCTTTAATATTAAGCTTAGCCAAAGACAATTACGATTTGCTTGACGATTTAGAATAAACCGTCGCTATAATCATGAGAATTGGGTGCATAATACACTGAACAGCAAAAGCCAGCAATGGACTTATTGCGGCTTCCTCTCCTGATTTCTGCTTCTGACTGTAAAGCTTGAGGTTCGATTCCCCCTGAGTATATTTATAATTTAGGATTCTGTAAATTTCTATGCAATAGTCTGCTGATATTTATCGTTATTATTATTTATCTAATTGGTAATGGGTTTCAGTATTTCCAATGTCTTCAAGATAGGTTGAATGAGTGAAGCAACAATGTTGTTTTCACAATAATACAAAAAACCCGGGCAAATGGCACGAGGAACGGGGTCGCTGAATCATTGTACCGGCGTTATGTCATCTTATGTTGCGAATCGTTCACGCATTAAATGATTGGTGAAACTGTTAAAATTATCACGTTTTATTGAATTTGGAGGCGTGATACTAAATGGAATCTCCATTGGAAATTCGAGACCATATTATATTCACTAATAATCCCCTGGTGCACTCTTGGTACAATACCTCCATCTATACTATTTTTTTATTTTTTTTACTTTTTTTTTACTTTATATACTATTATACTATATAATATAATTAATATTATAAAGCTGAAGAGTTTGTTTGTTTGAACGCGCTAATCTCAGGAACTACTGGTTGGAATTGAAAGTCTTTTTGTGGTGGATAGTCCATTTCTCTAGGAAGGCTTTAGGCTATAAAACATCACGCTACGACCAATGGGATCGAAGCATACATGAAAAATGTTGCCAGAACGGAAAAATTATTCCTTTTCGAGATCTTCAGGTGCAAAATAAAAGAGTCGAAGAGAGAAGTCGTCTAGAGTCCTTGCGCTCTACTCTCTAATGTAGGTATGATGACATAGTATGTATATTATAAGGGCAAAAGTTTCAGAGGAGGAAGATGGCTCAATGGATTCGGTTGAACTTTGGCACTTAGACAAAGTAATTAGCCGGATTAACAGATATGTTTTATTCCAGAAGAAATGACACGCATTTATAATATTTGTATTAATGAGACGATGATGAATTTGTATTAATTACAAATTTAACGCGAAATCGCAAGGCACAGCTAGTTAATTCATAGAAGTATACAATACTAGCTGTGCCCGCGACTTCGTCCGCGCGGAAAAGTGATATTAAGCAGACTTAAAATTTTTTATTTTACCCCCTTAACGGTACATTTTTTTACAAACTTTGAATGTTATATTAATTCAGATGTAACCAAGATCCTAAAAATTTAGTTTCAAGCTTCTAGCTTCAAAAATTACGAAACTTACATACTAACTTTCATCCCCTATTTCAACCCCATACGAGTTGTATGGGGTTGAATTAGGATTAGCATTAAAAAGTAGCCTATGTCCTTCCTCAAGCTCTAGGCTATCTCTGTATCAATTTTCATGTAAATCGGTTCTGAAGTTTAAGCGTGAAAAAGTAACAGACAGACAGAGTGTCTTTCGCATTTATAATATTGGTACGGCTTGGTAGGGATTTATAAAAATCTAAAACTTATTTTACTTTTTCATGTTTTTCAGGTACGACCTGGTTGAGCAATATTGACACAAAGGTTCATCTACATTGCACCTACCTGTCGTCATGTTTGGGTCGGCAAGCGTCCATAGTCGGCGGTAACCGCTTACCATCACGCGGACCGTATACTTTTTGCCACCTAAGTGGTATCAAAATTGTGTCAGGGGTACAGTATATTTATTATGTGATATTTTATACTGCCTAAAATCAAATTATGGTCATGTCGGCGTTGATGGGCAGTAAAAGTCTGAGCAAGAATGCTCGAGTTGCTGTCCACAACGCGATATTGGTACCTACCTTGTTGTATGGCAGCGAATCCTGGGTATGTCAGAGGAAGTATGAAAATAGCTTGAATGCAGTTGAGATGCGATCTCTTCGAAAAATGTGCGGCGTAATGATATTAGATCGACTCCGCAATGAAGAGATTCGCAAATCAACTGGCGTGAATGAGGGCGTGATTGTAAAGATGAAGAAAGGCATGTTACGTTGGTTTGGACACATAGAAAGGATGAGTGAAGAAAGATTGACGAAACAGATATACAAAGCAAAAGTGTGTGCAAGAAGAGGCAGAGGAAGGCCACGTTCCAACTACCTGGATCAAATAGATCGGACTCTCAAGGACGGGAACGTTAAGAGTACTCGAAACCGACGTGCATGTATGAAGAGACTGATGAATGTGGACGAAGCGAAAGAGGTATGTAAGTCTAGAGAGAACTGGCGCTCTATACCCTCTGCCTACCCCGCTTACTTGGCGTGATGATATGTATGTATGTATGTAAAATTAAATTAATTTCCGATAAAAACAACCTAATTGCACACGTTGATATAACTTCGTGTTATCACATTTAGTACATAACTACAATATAATAACATACAAAGTTGAGGTAGGTAGGTTTCCATTACGTGTGTGCTCTCAAAAGGAAGTCTTTTACCATAATACTCGTGCAGTCATTAGTACAGACGAAATTTGTACTCGCAACCCATGCGTTGAAGACGACTTCTCGAACTCGGCCAACAAGGCTTTTAAACACCTACAAACCGGCGAGCATGTATACTGATGAATGTAGACTCTCTCTACTGGCTGGAGGCCTAGGTCTCGCCATTGACCGGTTAAGTAGCAAAAGTTCCCGGAACTCACGCAACGAGAGACAATACAAAAAAAAAAGACTCTCTGCCTACCCCGTTAGGGACTGGGAGTGATGATTTGTACTTGTACATATCTATGTATGTATATGGGCTAAATAAATAGATGTCCAATATGTGAATGGAAATATGCAAACTGACAGTTCTGAAAGTAAGTCGGGGCGACGACCTATTGCATAAATATAAAAGCATTAAAAATGTTTTTTAATCATAATAATTAAGTAATTTACGGATTCGTGTCAATTACAAATCGATTACAGCAGAAATGAGTGCAAATTATGCTTCAATTGCAAAGTAAACTCGATGGAGTCAGCCCCATTCAACATAATCACGAATATTGTCGTTAACTTAGTTAACTTACAATTAAACTTTATGTCAGTTTTGATCCAATAGAGTTTAAAATTGATAGTAACAGAGCGAATGAGTGCGAAAAAAAAATTGAGCAATCTAGTGTTGTAAGGTTTGCATTGTATTGTCTGTGTCAGGTGTAGTTGTTCTAATTTTGAAATTTAAATATTACTTCTTTGATAATGCTTTTTTAATGGTTGCCAAGTGCAAAAACAATTATATTTTTACACAACCACGAAATATTTAATGGCCATAGCAAACATGGTGTTTTAGGGCGTATATTTAAATAAATGTGTACAAATAATGACTTTGTGAAATATTCAAAAGTTTCGCTTGCAAGTGTAAATAATGTTTTTTACTAAGTGTACATAATTTTTTGGTTATAAATAAATAAACAAATGCGGGTTCAGAACTCCTACAAACATATATTGAAACTCATTGATTGATATCATAGTGTTAAGTGATTACTCTGTGTAAGCTGTCTCACACCTGTTATTGGTGAGGCTAGTCTGTATTATAGTTATGCAATTTTTTTAAGTAACATTTGCCTATGGACTGTTGGTGTGTCAATAAAGTAAATAAATAAATAAGCAAATTAGAATGTTATACAGATGAAAACAGAAAAATAGCCTTACATATGAAAGTAATATGAAAGAAAGAAAAAAAATTTGCAATAAGAAAACAACTGTTATATTTCGTTCATTAGTATCCTGTTAAATGGAATGTAAGTTCGGAAAATGTGTTTCCAAAATATATACTAGCTTACATACACGTACGTATTATTAAGTAGGTTTTGACATATTGATGGTCATTACGACCCTGACCGACTAGGCGTGATGTAACCGGCATTGGGCCGCACTGTTCTTGAATTCAATATTATAAGCCGACTTCCCGGCTTCACGATCGTTATAATTAAAATAAATACTGCTACCCGCCCCGGCTTCCCAAAGGTATTGGTAGCTAATGTAAAGAAATGAGACCATAACTATACAATTGTATTACTTGCCAATTACTTTATTAATCAACTAGCTCTGCCGCCCAGCTTCTTTCGGGTTAAAAATTTAATTTCCCGAAACACGCTCGCAGCGCTACCTATCGGTTCCAATTGTGAAACTAAACCATTCTTGTATCCACCTGAAGACACAGAAAATTTCATAAAAATCCTTTTCCAATGGTGTTAATTAGTTTTTGAGTTTCTGTATTGCAAGCATTCCTCTTTATAAAGTAATGTTGTCTTAATATATCTATTTCATAAATTCGCACCTTATTAGTATATCTTCGGTAGTATAGTGGTAAGTATCCCCGCCTGTCACGCGGGAGACCGGGGTTCGATTCCCCGCCGGAGAGAAACATTTTTGTAACATTTATATTTTTTTATATTTACTACAAATTTTTAGGCGTTGATGAAATATTATGAATAATTTAACAAAATTAATTTGATGTAAAGTATTTGACTTATTTCACTGACATCCATTTTGTTTAAAGTCTGCTTGCAAAGTTAGCATTCCGCAGCGCCATCTGTCGACCGCTAGCAATCTACATTGCGAAAAATATTACATTTGGTATTGTTTCACATCTGATGAGGTGTACTAGACACTTATTTTTTTCTATTTAACGCACCATGACCGTGACTTGTTTGTTTTGAAATTTATTCCGATTCCGATTTATTCTTACTTATATTAATTATAGAAATAAGCGTAGTAAACTAGGTGTCACGTTTGTACATGTATACATATTTTGGTTAAAAACAAAACTTAGTAGCCGATATTTAGAGGATTTATACATTTTATATCACGTCATAAGGTCAATCGAAATCATAATTCATTCCAATTAATCTGACAGTTCTTTATTTTCCTTTTTCAAAGATTACTAGCGGACAATCATGTGGCCAGTACTGCGACTGTGTAGATATGTAGGTTTTATAGAGACGGTCCTTACTTTAAAATCCTACGCGAAACGCGTGTTAGGTATAGCATAAGAACTAATATGATACCTACAATAGGTTACGTAGTAAAAGTGAGAGTGGACACCGGAACTAGGCACAAGGTGGCCAGTTGGTATCTATCATAAGTATTAAAATAAATAATTGTGCGGCAATTTTAGAGAAATTTAATTGACTTCGTGAATTAAATTATATTATGGCGTCTTTGTTCTGCGTTTCGCAGTTTTGTCAATGGATGGCATTACTGCGTTTCATGCGTAATTAAATTTTTATTTGAATCATTTACGAAGGTGTCTTCTATTAATGATTTTATATTAGGTATTTACGTTTTTTTACCAGTTTTGAACCAGTTACCTTCGTGCTTACCTCTAGTAAGCAAAAAAACTCATCCAAAGTTTCATTATAATCGGATATTTTTTTTCGAAGTGTGCATACGTAAAGTTTATGCGTGTAGCTAAGCACATAACTTATCCTATTTGGGTGTGGTATGCTTGTTTGCCACTCTTGTTGTATAAAAAAAAACGGGCTTTCTAATGCAGTAAATAATTTTCAAATCGATCCAGTACTCCAAGAACTTACTTCCTACAAACAAACTCAAAAACGTACAATCTTTACCTCTTTATAATATAAGTGTAGTGAAATACACTCTTACCAAATAATCGCTACAGTCGGGGTTTGAGTCCGCGACCGCGACGACGCGAGTACAAGACCAACCAGTCAATGTAGGTATATATTTATTAATAGCTAATGACCTAATAGCAATGGTAACAGGAGATGTAGGTACAAGGTCACGCGATCTAGTTCACTGCTCATACGGCGACACGATACGTGCTCGTTACGGTACAGCTGGGTAATGTATCCAACTCAGCTGAATTTATTCTTCACGTATTCTTTCCACAAGATTCCCCTGCGGCTGGTTCAAATCCCTACTGTGTCAATAAGTTACTGGACTAGAGTACAGTTATTAGTCACACCACGAGCTTTACGTTGAACGAAAGCTTCGCGAGAAAACCTGCGTACATTTGAGAAGAAATACAAAGACGAATGTATACTTAGTTGTTTTTCTTCACCGTAAAGCTCGTGGTGTGACAAATCACTTCTTAAGTTCAAAGAAACGCTTTCGAACTTGCAAGCCTTGTATTGCAGGCAACTACTCTAACCACTCGGCCACCGCGGCTCTTATATATATATTTCTTCTATGCAAAACATTTTAGCCGGTTTATTTCGTTCGGTAACTACGTTATAAGTGTTGATTGATATTACAATCTGTTATCGGAAATATCGGATTAGTTTGGGTGCGAAATGCTTACAACACAGAAAGTGATCATTTTATCGAAATGTGGAAACATAATAATATGATTGAGATTTTACCGCATATCCAATTATTTCAAAACGAACGATTTTGAAATTCGAACATCATCAATAATTGCTACTACTATATGTCTAAGGTCAACTCGATTGCATTTCGAATAGAGAGTTTGATTTGAAGGGGATGTCACGTCTTCGGTCAAGTATATAGTGTCGAAAGGGATTCTAAATTTGAATTCTAAACTATTCTATGGTGTAAATAGCCGTTCAGGCTCGCAGCTACGTGGGACAAATGTGAGATGAGGTTAATTAGTAATCAATGGGGAAAATGTCCGTGACATGTTTGTGTCGTTAAAACAAACATGGCGTATTGAAGACATTAGGCAAATCTTATTAGAAAACCAACCTGCCTTTGCTTCGCAGGTGTGTTCTTTACAAAGACACATTTGTTTTGAATCCCGAATTAATATATGAGAATATCATTGTAATGTTGATAATATTGTTACAATAATGTATAATTTAGTGTCCGCCTTATTTTAAATCTTTATTTTTTCAAAAAAATTACTTTTCTAGCATACTACTTTTATAGAACATATCTAACTAACAATGAAAATCTTTATGCGTGTGTATGTTACTGAGCTCCTCCTAAACGACTGGACCGATTTTGATGAAATATCTTGTGTGTGTCGATTTTGTGCTAGGATTCGAGAAGGGCTTAGATTCACCCGGATCCCCGGTAACGAATAGATGGCGCTGCCCATTCAGTCAAGCCCATTACAGTGCCGCAAAAGGAATTTTATTTACCTACGTTTTTGTATTTTTTCTCAAGCGTATGCAGGTTGCTTCTCAATTTTTCCCTTGTCCGTGAAAAGCTGCTGAAAACCTACGATCTCCACTTTGCAGGCAATACGGTGACCCTTATTAAACATAAATAGCGATTGTTGAAACACGAATAATTATAATGTTCATCGAGTTGTCATTGTTTGTTCGTGATCATGGCAATGTTATGCGGATCTGACACTGTCTCCACGGTATATAAAGGTCACGATATATACAACAGAACACGACATTATACTGACCATATGTTAATAAGTGCTTGCCGAGTGGTTGGAATGAAACGCAAAGATAGCAAGATCGATTGCCGACTGATGCAATGAGTTTTTCAGAATTTATGTTTAGTCACACCACAACGTCTACGGTAAAGTAAAATAAATACAGCATGGAGTTCTTCAAGGAGGGCATTGCAAGCGTTACGGTAACCGCTTACCATCAGGCGGACCGCATGCTTCGCCGCCCGTGTGGTAAAAAAATTCAAAGAAATACATTCTTCTCGAGAATGTGCATCAAAATTTGCAAAGTATATTAAAGTACTTGGTAACTGTAGTTTTTTATATATCCTCACGCCTTCCCACAAGGGTCCCCGAAGGGGTAGGCAGTAGGTAGGTGTATAGGTAATACCCACACACCCACTTTCCGCCAGAGGTATATTAGGTGCCAACGTGACAGATGGCGAGTCCATCGCCGTTACACAAGCACGACTATACATACGCCTTTGAATTGCTTCTCAGACGTACGCAGGTTTCCTCTCGATGTTTTCCTTCACCGTAAAGCTCGTGGTGTGACTAATTATATTATTATTATAAATATCCACGTCACAGGCTATGTCCATCCAAACAACAATAATTCACTGCAGGCTTCGTCGTTAGTACTAAAAGTAATCAGTCTTGATTTGTCATAGAGAGCTTACGCTGAATCAGCTAAATCCATACCATCACTGGACCTAAATACCAAGAGATGACCAGCAGTGTTGCAAAGATCCAACAAGATAGCATCATTTGAATTGGAAACTGACTCCTAATAATAACCACACAAAGTCGATATCTGGTTGGTGTGACGCATGAACAGCGCATTCCTTTGACTTCGCTAATATAATATCGTAGTTCCGTGAACATAACGTTCAAATTTGCGTACTACCGACGTGACTATGCAGCTAAATACCTCTTTAATACAAGCAAAGCTTTAGACTATGTGGAAACCGGCAAATATCGATCGTTTCAGGGGATTGTCGACCTTATATGGGCAAACATCGCACTGGCATCATCTACTTGACCGTTTATGTCAAATAAGTTCTTGTTCCGTCCATTAAATTGCCTATTTACTTTTATAGATCGTCCATTTTGTTGATTGTTTTGCCTATAAATTGCCAAAATTTAGCAGTGTCTATACAAAAAGGATATTATTCAATATTATTTACGTATCTACGTATGCGATCTCTTCGAAAAATGTGCGGCGTAACGATATTAGATCGAATCCGCAATGAAGAGATTCGCAAATCAACTGGCGTGAATGAGGGCGTGATTGTAAAGATGAAGAAAGGCATGTTACGTTGGTTTGGACACATAGAAAGGATGAGTGAAGAAAGATTGACGAAACAGATATACAAAGCAAAAGTGTGTGCAAGAAGAGGCAGAGGAAGGCCACGTTCCAACTACCTGGATCAAATAGATCGGACTCTGAAGGACGGGAACGTTAAGAGTACTCGAAACCGACGAGCATGTATGAAGAGACTGATGAATGTGGACGAAGCGAAGGAGGTATGTAAGTCTAGAGAGAACTGGCGCTCTATACTCTCTGCCTACCCCGTTAGGGACTTGGCGTGATGATATGTGTGTATGTATCTACGTATATAGTGACCATATTGGTGAAATAACGGAAATACATATCATGATTGGTATCCCACGGGAAAAAAAATTTGCATGATGATGTGATGATTTCCAAGTGTTTCTGTCCAATGCTAGTATTGACCAGTCCACAGATGTGGAGATAAGAGAAGTTTTTTTTGTTAAGTCTAAAAGTATTGATTCAGAAAAAATCTACAAATGTAAGCCACGTCCCAGGTTTCATCAGTTGAACATAAAACGAATTCACTACAAGCTCCGTTATACAAAATAAATGTTATCAGTGTTAAAATTATTATCAAAATAATGTTCTTATACTAATAGCCCTGTATCTGTATGTAATCTGAACAATGATATGCAACTCTTCTATGATTATTTGTCTATTCATTTGAAATAAATCAGTTAGTCTTTGAACAACCTCCCGGCGTGTTTTATTAGGTTATGCATAACCTAATAAAACACGCCGGGAGATTACATACAGATACAGGGCTATTAGTATAAGAACATTATTTTGATAATAATTTTAACAATCAGCACATGCTTCGTCCTGCAATGATTGCATGTTGCCATGGTACTCAAGAAAAAAAACATTATATATCCTACCCTCTTAGGAATTTATTCTTAACAAGATCAGCTCCGCGTTTTACCGCACTGGCATAAAATGTTGATTAAATTGTTGTTTTTTGGAATCAAACCCATGTACCATATTTCATCCAAATTCGTTTAGTTATTTTTTGCGTGAAAGACGAACAAAAATCTTCACAAACTTTCGTATTCATAATATTAGTCTAGTCCTACGGGATACCGATTTGGGACAAATATTTTATCTGTAAGTAGTTAGTTGCAACTGTTCTTTGTAAATATTATTAATTGTTGTTATTGTAAATAAAAACTTTAATCGTGGTAAAAAAGAAATGTCTAGTCCTTAACCTGTCGCAAAACTAGGAAATGAAATCTGCCCAGTATGTTACGGAAGACTTCGTCGAATGCGAGTTATAGTAATCTTGCTGGAAACTGGTAATGCGAGGCGAGACGTACTCGGCGTAGTAGAAATAGCAGTGATTTGAGTGAAACACCTTATCCGGTAAGCTTAACTGCATTGCTGAATTTTTAACGTTCTTTAAGAAGCTGCCTTCTTTCTCAAAGCATATTGCGTATTCAATTGCTTATAGTCTATCCTAATAGTATTATAAACGGCGAAGGAAAACATCGTGACCCATCATAACTAATAAAATTTCTTCTCAACATTTTTTTTGTGATGTTTTCCTTCACCGTATAGCTAGCGGTGTCGCGTAAGACTTAATGTTCTATAACCTACCTATATGGTTTGAATGGCTCAGGTTTGTACGTCACTAATATCGACAATATCAATAAGAATCGGAAGGTTATCCTTTAAAGACGATATTTAGTTTTATTGAGAAAGCTGAGAAGAAGGTTTAATATTTTATTCCTTTATAATTAAGCCGCCGCCGATGTTCCTCGCACAGACAATAAGGGAGCTTTATGGGAGTTTTAAACAGTAGGTATATTATACCTGTCTTAACATCTAAACCTCTACCTTACAGATAGATGCAGTCGAATTACGTTACTTTGGTTACTTCTGAATTGTGTCCATTCTGATGACCAAGATCCCAAAATTCTGTTTCCGTCAACAGATGGAGCTAGAAGAAGTATGTTATAGAAGAAGTATGTAACCGTATTAAATTAAATTCAATACAAAATTCAAAATCCAAAAAGCATTATATTCTGTATTTATTCTGTATATAATAAATATGTATTTATTGTACCCGAAACTTTATCGCGCTTTATCGTGTGAGTCAGCTGTTTTAGAGTAAATCCACAACAATAGGCTCCATTCTCGTATGGGTTGAAGGTGTGTAACTTCACTTGTTCGTCATCATCCTTGTATAAAGAGACAAGTTAGCCAATTGTTTAGTTTCATTGGTGTCGGGTTGGTGTATATCGTAAGGTGTTCAGAAAGTGACTTTCCTCGCAAGAATGCCGTCGGATCGAACCTGCGCACTCACTGTTACGCAACTGTGTGCTTACGTTCGTGCTTACGCTTCAATATAAACATGATTACAAGCCTTTTGGTGCAAATAAGGCTTTAAAAGAGACAACGTTATAAAAATAGCGTAGGTATATTGCATGTCCTGTTTGACTGTCTTTGTCTCGTGGTCAAATTTAGTCACGATAAAATTGTACTGGCGTTCTATTCTCTCTGCCTGCGTGCGGCGAGA
>JACCPG010007967.1:0-11790 GCA_016069955.1 Drepana arcuata
AAACGACTTTGTTTATAGTCTGCTGCCAGTCAGCTGACCTTCGAAACAAACTTTTATTTCAACAAAATTCTAAAACGAATTTCCAAAGAGTAGCAATATTCTATCAATTCATTGCAATGAATAGGCTACTATTGGCACACGGCTAGCCGAGTTCACGTCACGAAGTGTTTTGTAAACAACAGAGATGTGTTCCAAGGTTCAGTGAACTGGGGCCGCCAGCGCGGAGAGCGAAAGTTGCCAAGTTCACTTACCTGCAAGTCGGGTCGCTGTGGACACCGGAGCCGATGAATGGACACAGAGGTTTGCCCGATTGTAAATTGAGAATCCAACCTGTTACCATTATACCGCCTCAGGGGTGATGAAACGCTTGCCTATAAACGTGAATTCCGTTTTACAGGGCCTACATTGAAAGTCTATTTTGAAGACAAACATTTTTGTAATTCATGCACTGGAATCGTGTAGAAATGCGTAAACACCTAGCTTGGATAAAAACGATAAATCCCTGTCACGTTCTTGGTCCAACTGAACAGATATCATACTATATACTAGCTATCTATCTAGGACCATTTCATATTATGGAATAGCGCCAGGGTTTTACAAAACCGGCGCGCATATGTGAGGAGTGGTAAGCCTGTAAGTTTAGAGGGAATTAGTGCTCTACCAACTTCCTACTTTTGTTGAACTTGTAAGGAACGCGTTAATACGTATTCAGGTGTGATTGTGACATAATATGAAAAAAATGTAAAAGTTTGTAGAAATTGCAACAGGCAGGTTTCAAACTCCATATCTGAAATTTGTAGGTGAACTAATCATACGGCCATCATTGCTTGCAGTATACTCGTATTCCATTAGTCGAAAAGTTCTCCTGACACCTATGATTACTGCCTTGATTACACCGGCCACATAAGCCTGGTTACACAATGCGGGCGTTACACTCTGATGTAACGCGTTGCCCAATGCGACCGCGCAAAATCGAACAGGGCTGTCCGCGCAGAGTTCTTAAGAACTGGTGTGAATTTCGTACGCGAAGTCAAAATATAAGTACTTTTAGTTATGCCTAAGTTGTAAAATTTGGTTTGATACTTCCAAGTGTTGAAATCATAAGCAAAGCATCACCTTTAGATAGTCTTAGCAGAATATTTGTCATCCCAGTGGCATAGCGATAAATGTAAGATAACCATTTTCATTGGCATAGTTGGACAACCCTAGCATGTCACTTGACTGGTATGCCCAAACGCTCATGCAAATATGTATTTTGCCATCTGGACAAATCGGTGTTCCCATTAACGTCAAATGTTGACAGATTCCTTCGGCGAAACTACCAAGAATCCAAGGCATTGGAGAGAAACTTCGACTTTATGAGGCGGTAATACGTAAAGTATGTGAACTGTACCCATATATGATTACGTCAAAGTTGGTGTATGTTAATGCATAGACTACATTCGTTATGGATCGAGTTCGGATACTTAAACACTGCTCGCCCACCGCTATACCTACACAATGCAGGCGTGATGTATTGACATTACTTGCATTTCTTGTACCTACATCCGGATATATCTATATATATTATGAATCGTAATGTAATGTCATTTACAAAGAGGGCTGAAAATGTGGAACGAATTTCTGTGTAAGTTATTTCAAATGAATACTGGAGACCAGTATTGGAAGAGAGAGTAATGAGACTCGTCCCACTTTGCCACCTCGGCTCTTATAAACAAAATTATCATAAAATATCATAAAGCCATTAACATTATGAATAAATAGTTTCACATATTGAACATCCTCGCGGGATGTACTCGAGGTGGAAATCGATATAATCGTATCAGAACCCGAAACGCTACGTACTCATTATCAACAGGACGGCAGTCATTAGTTTAATTGATTTAAAACATTTGCTCGGATTTCTAGTAATATGAGAACGCTTCAAGTTTCTTCTTTGCGAGCAATACACTAGAAATATAACAATCGCTTCTAGATACACCAATATAATGGTTGAACTTCATGGCCTCATACAAAGACTACATTTTCAAGACTTTCCTTATGGATAGACGAGTGACAATCGGCTCGTTTGTACAGTTCCTCTAGTACGACTTTCAATGTATCTCTTTGTAGCTTATCCTCAAGCTCTAATTGACAGATAATATATAAGGGCCGTATCAGTTCGTTGTAAAGCTATTCGATCTATTTCAACAACCATTAATGTACACCGACCTTTATCTGACCTTATCATAATGAGAGGTCGCCAGGCTTCACAATATCTAGTGCGAGGTTTTTCCATAGATATCTTATAAGTAGCTAGACTCATCAGGATTAATTGGACCTAAACCCTATTTGATCACGTTTCGAAGTAACGTCTATAAAACCTGACGCCATAACTGTCACTTTGATACGTCAACATACGCAGTAGACAATGGATGCACGAGTACAAAATACTGTTAGATTATTTTTATGGGCTGGTTTATTAGGTCGCTGGAGAAGTGTTTATGATTTAACTGTTGCTAGAACGGCGTCGAGACGCTGAGGGATGAAAGTGGATCTAGCAAAGGCCAATGACCTGAAGAAGTGCTGGAATGTGGGCGAGAAAAACATGCAAAAAAACATTCAACTTTTTAAAAATGCAGTAGAGCTGCTGCTTATAGGAAATAATTATGATTTGACATTATGTGCTATGAATATATATGTAGGTGTAATTAATAATATTGAATAATTTATAAGTCATGTCATTATCGAATAGATACTGATTAGTAACTTAGTAGGTAAGACAGAACTTGTTTGCTACCTAAGTAGGGTGAAAGCAAATGTCAATTAATAAATTTTGTAAGAACATAACTTCAAAAATACTAATGTGTTACGAGCACTAACAAATATACATGCATGTTTTATCTCTTGGAACTACAGTTTTAACAATCCTGTTTATTGTAGTACGCGTTCTAAATGTTAGGTGAGTAGTTCTAATAGTTCGCGTTCAGGTGGCAGTAGTCCTCCGTGTGAGACCATTTCGACGTTTTATAAGTGCCCTTCTAGGTCTTGTGAAAAAGAAATATATATTTTGATTTTGAGGTCGCATTTGAGACTTATACAGCTGCAAAGTTTGTTCTAATGTGAAGTACTGCTTAGCTCAAGTAGAGGTTTTTCTATAATACACAAATATTAATTGAGTACCAAGTCACAGGTGCTGCCACGATAATCTATATCTGTCTGATGTCACGTAGGCCTCTGAACCTTTATGCCTTTATGCAAGGCTTGGCATAAAGGGGGATTGGAGAGGATTGGAGAGCTGCAAGATGTACCGCATAGATGAAACGACATTTCTTTACAAATGTATAACTTGGCGAAAAATATTTGTAATTTAAAATGACATGTATGAAAGTGGAAGCGTAAACTTGCAATGTTGGGCGCCAACATGGCCCTAATTGGACACATTGGACTGCGAGCATATACCGTGCGCTAATATTATAAGTACATAGCTTGGTATTAACAAAAATTTGCGGTTTGGTTATATATATAAATATAATTATGTTAGGTAAGACACACATAGGGGAAATAAATACCCACCTATATTTTGTTTAAAAAATTTCCACTACGTTATAAGTTCGAATATCGACTGTACTAATGAGCTATTTTCTTGAACTTAAGTACGTTGAAGAAGACATCGAGAGGAAAACTGCATATGATTGACAAGAAATTCAAAGGCGTGTGTATAGTCGTGCTTGACGGCAACGGCCATGGACTCGCTGTCACGTTGACATCTAAAATATCTCTGACGGTAAGTGGGTGGGTGGGTACTACCTATATAACACCTCTGCCTATTCCTTTTGTGGGTAAGCGTGAAGCTATACTGAAACGCATGTATAAAATTGTGTTTGACAAAAAGTGACGTGGACTAAATATATTTCCGGAGAAATTAAGGGTTTTGTTTCATAAATGTAATATAGCGAAGGAGTGTCCTGCGTACTTGTCCAACCTTCACGATTGTATTTGCATAAGCTGTGATTGAATCGTGACCAGCTTTCATATTTCCGTTTTTGTTCCTTATCTAGTACACACCATTTAAATAATTTGCCAAGTGAATTGAAGTATTATAAAATTCTCCTGAATATTCTCACATTTACGACTCACCTTTACAACCCTTTAGGAATCCTTATGGAGAGACGTCAAATTACATACAAAATTTAGGAGTTTTGAGGTTTTTTTTGTGTTTGAGGAAACACGCCATGGAATCATAATTCTATAACTTATAAAGAACAGCTTTGCTGATATATAATTGTTATGTTGGTAAATCACCCTTAAATAGGCGGCGTCTTAACAGTGATATATTTTTTTAATATTGCCGTGTTTTTATCGCCTCATGTGCAACCAGCCTAAGATATCAGGTGAAAACGAATTATTATAACATACGATAATGTTGCTCTCGTGTGTTCGTGACCACTAATGCAATTATAACATGTCTGTTATCAATTAGCTAATCTATGTTATCGCACGATGCCGCCGGGACACGATCTATTGCTCGGGGCGGATTTATTTCGTGACCTACTGGTTCCGGATGGACTAATCTAGTGGATGTATCATTATAATTAATAATTCCCACTTAAAGATGGGACGTCAAGAGTACTCGAAACCGGCGAGCATGAGTGAAGAGACTGATGAATGGTGATGAAGCAAAAAATGCCTTGCAAAAAGCTTAGGGAGAACTGGCGCTCTATTGTTTCAATCTACCCTTTGAGTGATTAGATACATATATCTATATATATATATATATATATATATATATAATATGAATAGTTCGAGGAACGTACGAAGGTGTGATTGTGAAGATGAAGTTAGACATGTTACTTTGGATTGGACATATAGAAAGGATGAGTGAAGAAACGTCCCATTGCATTTCGCCCTTTGATGTAATTCGGTGAGCTGGAACACTGTTCCTCCACGGCAGACATTCCTTTAAAATATTTCTCGTTTCCTGTATCTCAGTAGAGAACATAAGTGTATAACTTAGAAGGACATCGGAGCGGACAATAGTTTTCCGACTTCCTTTAAAGTACATTTCAATAAAGCCAAGATTGCTTTACCTACAGTAATGGAATACGGTATCTATTCACATACATTATAATGTACTAGCTAATTATTTATGCCTTATGTCAGTGAGGTCAATAATAATAAAATGCAGGGTTAAGGTTTACAGTTATTTTTATTAAAGAGGATGGGAACGTTCAGAGTACTCGAGTACTCTTGGCCGCGAGCATGTATATAATGAGAATGAGAAGGAGATACAAAAGGCTGTAAGTCCAGAGAGTACTGGAGATCTACTCTACCCCGTGTGAGACTCGGTGTGGTGATATAAATGAAAACAGTGTACATATAATATGGAATGAGCATGGTAATAAAGCTATCGTTACTTTTATGTTTTCACACCTTCCTACAAGGTATCTTGAAGGGGTAGGCAGAGGTGAGTAGATAGGAGTACCCACACACCCACATTCCGCCAGAGTAATATTGTATAGATTTTCATTAGACCAGAGCAGTTATTTCGTTTCGTCTCGGCGGAATTTAAAATTGACTGAACATCATATCCTGAAGTAAACATAAGTGTCAAACAGATATCGAAGTGGGAGTATTCCCCCTTTGTAAAACTAAGACCGTATTTCTTATTTAATTAAAGTTATCTACATAATTAGTTCTGGGTTATCTCATCCGGTCACTTGTATGTAGTTCACACGCGCTGAGCAACAAAACGGTTTTTGAAAAAAAAAAAACATCTTTATAAATATATAAAGAATATATAAATGTTTCATCAATATATAAATTCATAAAATAATTGGGGTATTTAAGAGTTTTATCGATATAAAACAAAAGTTTCCGTATTTTATTTTTTTTTGTCAAATACCTCAATAGAAACAAAATGAGATCGCAGATCGAAGTAATAAGAGGTTAACGTTTATATTTCAAATGTATCAAGTTAATAAAAGTAGCCTTTAACAGTATCTAACAAAAAGCGGCTATGAATCTAAGGAATGTCCAAATTAAATGTTTCTCCCCAAATTCCGGCGTGGAGTGCGAATTGTTCTAGCTAAAAGGGTTCGTGATTTGACGCAACTCGAAGCAGCTCAGGTATTTCATCTGCAGTGGAATTCGATATCCACCAATAGGATCGTACTAAAGTCACTGTCGTACAATCATTCCCTCACATCTATTACCACTGTATACAGGATACAAGGAGACAGAAAATATAACAATAGTGGGCTTCCAGAAGCAATTAAGGTTCTGAAAATATTCTTATAAAGATACAACAAGCAAATAGTTCCAAAGATAGCAAAATATATACATTGCTAAAGAGAATACTCACTTTGAAAAGTGGTTTTATAGGTTCTTTTCAATACGATTCTTATTAATACGATAACAAAAAGTATTTCTAGATTTAATAATAAATAATAATAATAATAATATTTATTATTGCGGTATATATATATTATTTATTGCGGTAAAAGAAAAATCTTAATTAGTGGCCAGAGCCTCATTTTAAGCAAATAATGCCTGTGTTAGGATACCCTACTCTTCACAATAATAGATAAATATTTAATTACTTATGAGTTTATAGTAAAATGTTTTTTTATAATTTATGGGTATGTATGTAAGTATGTATGTGTACGTGCAGGCTTGTGTATGTGTGTGCATGTGTGTGCGATTATAGCGTGTGTAGATTTATAGCGTTAGTTTTTACAACGTCAATGCTTTTATTATTTTCTTCCTATTTTTGTGGCTTATCCCAAATTTGAGCAGTTATTTCATTATCTATGGCATCTGTATAGAGGAAGTGTTGACTGCAGCTCATTGGTTTCATTACACCAATGCGCTTGTCCAAAGGAAGCGGAATAGGTGTGTGTACGTGAAGTCGACCGCGCTCCATACACCGCCTACTGAGAAACGGAAGCGATGAGTGCTGCCAACCAACCCATTATACATATTATAGAACTTAAAACAATGCGAAGCATTTTATAATTACCCTTTGAAAATACCCATAATATATTGTTATATATTATGGGTATTTTCAACCACGCTGTCACACACAGAGTTGGCAAAGAGAGTAGAGAATCATTTCCTTCTAAACGTACATACTTCGTTCGCTTCATCAAAGTTCCTCAGTGTCTTCAGCCTAATACCTCAGGATAATTCTACTACCCACTTAGTCCCAAAAAATTATATGTTGACGCCTACATATACTTTAGGTAGTATTGACGTTGTTTCCTATTTTGTAACTCTTTCGTGTCGTTGGAGGGTAATTAGGATAAATAGAACAGTTTAACCAAAATCTCAACACTGTTATCGTAATTATTGATGTCATATCATCGGGGACCCTTGTGGGAAGGCGTGAGGATATATTATTGTTATATATCTATTAAGTATGCTATAATGGTGTTAACTTTACTATACAGGACACTCTGTATAATATAGTTGCTGATTGATCCGACTATTGTCTTATTCAGTTGAGACATTTGCACATTATACTTGTCTTTGTAACTTTCACTTTCTCTACTGTATTAAGTCCAGTGCAGATATAATATACGTATACATGTTGGTATTTCAAATTTTATCGTAATAAACTTACAATATTGCACATACAGGAAAAGTGTTATTTAAATTTTATGTATTAATCATTGGAGAGCGAAATGATATAACTTATTTTTTGGTACCGAAATCAGTCTACTATATTCCCATATGGTCTATAATGGTCCCATCATTTTGATTTTGTACTTCCGTGGACATCCAGTGTAAATCTCAATAAAAATATTGCTTTACTTTCTGGCTTTAATATTGTTTTTTCCTCATTCCAGGTGAAAGCTGCATAGAGAAGCCGCTGGCGACGCTGTGGCGCAACTACCAGCAGTCTACTAAACCAGACGTCGTGATGAAACTGTCAGTCACCAACTCTGGTCTCAAAGGGTTCACCAAAGAGCACGGCCTCACAGAATACTGGTCCCACCGCATTACCTACTGCGCCAGTCCCCCGCACTACCCAAAGCTGTTCTGCTGGGTGTACCGGCACGAGGGCAAGAAGCTCAAACACGAGCTTCGCTGCCACGCCGTCCTTTGCACCAAAGAATCCATATCAAAGAAAATCACAGAGGAGCTCCAGATCAAACTAAAGCAAGCACTCGTCGAGTTCAAGAAGGAAAGAATCTCAAAACAAAACGCGAGGCTCAGTCTCGCCAACAGCGTGTACGACAACCCTAGCATGCCGCGCAGGAAGATCCTCCTCAGCGTGGGCTCGATGAACTATCGCCCACCGCTCGAGAGATCCAAATCGGCGCCTAAGTTAGGCGCTATCGAAGAACTCTGTTCGGAGGAGGACGAAGAAGAAGCCGAAATGAACGCAAAGCAAGACATGTGCCGCGACTGGGCACACGACCACGCTTATTTAACGCAGACGCTCGACAGACGGCGACCCGATTCAAAGTCGCCGAGAAAGTTGTCGTGTCCAGAAGGCGTGATGAATCGGACACTTTCGGACTCAGCCGGCGCTTCCGTCGCTGTGTCGGACGAGCTCTTACATCTTATCGTCAAAGAATGTAATAAAAACACCGATAACGATACTAGTCACGAGCAAGTGGACAATGAATCGAGATTGCGAACGTTGGAATCGATCGCTGAATCGACCGAACTGAGCGCGACTGATGGCGAATGTAAGATGCTATCTCAAAGTAACTTCCTCGTCACGGATAGCGACGACGGATCTGTTTCTTCGGGGTGCGAGACCGCCAGCACGGTCAACTCCGATACCGAGCCATCATCGCTCCCCTCGTTCCCACAGGACGACTTGCCTAAACATGTGAGTGACTCGCACGCATTCGAGCGCGACTCTATCAGAGCAAGCAACAGGAGCTATTCCCATTCGATTCACATGTCAGATAGTGAGGTGTGTTCGAACATATCCGAGGAAGTGAATCATGTGCCGATAGGGGAGAAGAATGCATTCCGCTGTCGGTCAACGTACCCGCCGCTACGGGCAGATGACATCCTTACCAATTTGGACGGGAAATTTGAATCTCTGATTGACAATCTGACCGATGTTGACAGCGCTGACGTCGAAGTATTCAAAAGCTCCGGTGACAACGACAGCGCCTGTAGCGACGAGTCGGGCTACTCCGAACTTCTTGAAAAGGAGAGCATCATAGGAAACACTATTATGGTTTAGAATAGTATCTTTAGTTATTAGCGCCGCATCAATGCACATTTTACCTAAAACGCCTAAAACGGAAAATTGTTTACATAGTTCTATGTTGTATATGTTGGAGTTTATTTGTAAATACCAGGGTAAGACCAGTACTCGATCCAGTTGATGTATTACTATGTTTAGATGTTTGTATATACAGTAGGCAATTTAAGTGTACACTATAGATGAAATTTTATTTGTAAAAAAAATTTTGTTAATTATCTGGGCGGCCCTTGGCTCCTCTGTTGTAGGAGCGACTGGCTGTGTGACATTTGAGTACGATTATTAATATGTTTATAGCATCCATTTGCTTTTAAGAAATAAGGCCTCACGTCGTTTCACTGAGTATGTTGTTCAGAGAATCAGCATTGCCGCAACGTGTAGGTACTAGCTACCCACCTTCTAAGCACAAGATAATTAAGTTTGATGAAATTATACTTTAGCACTGTAACTTCAAGGATCATAATATATTGCAATGAACATTCCGTACAATAGTTGCGGTATAACGTATAACTCGTATGTAAATGTATCACGTCAGTCGCCTTCGTGTAATATTTATTAGTAATCGCCTCATCACTGGTCTGTAGGTACTTACGCATTCCATTGTATTCACCTGTGTTGTTCGGGTCATTCATGTAGTGAGGTATATTTTTGAAGAGAATAAAATGTGAATTAATTGAAATACATCTTTCATTTACATCCTCATTCGGTACAAAGGTTTTGGGATCGTAAAGGCCCCAAACGATTTACGGATCGGTTCGCTCGAGCACAGTTCCTCCAATTACTGAATCAAAAGATTCTAAGGCTAGCAAAACTTGGGCGGTACTTGGTGTTGCAAGTGCTTTTTTGGTGTTACAACAACAAAAATAAAACCTTCTCTCCAGAACACAACACAACACTAAGGTTATACTTAAAATTAAAGCCCATAATTAAAGCGTTGTTCTTACAAAGTAAGTTTAATTTGGTACCAGTGGATTACCATTCGATCAAAGTTAAAACAATACAAAATCCAGTTGTATTAAAACAATTCAGTGTTACGCATAATATGACGTGCCAACAATGCACACGATTCAAACCGAAACACCGTCTGCGCCCGGCCCCCCGAACCACGGAGCGTGTCGGCTCACCTGCGTGATCCGCCTGCCTAATAGTACTGACGTCCGAGCCTCATGAGCTGGCAGCCTGAGGTCATATCGCTAGAAGTAATATATGTAGTAGTTGATTAAGTATAAGTTGGTTTGTCACAATAGATGATGCTATTATACATGCGACAGTTTGTGAAGATGTTGGAGGAGCAAGAGCTGGAACTGAATGGAATGGTATTAAAGATAGCTTATTAGCGGGATTAGCACCTACGATATGATTTATTCCCATGAAATAGGATATTTTATTTAAAGGAAAAATCTACCAACGAAGTGGAATTATCGCTAGTGATGAATACAATAGACGTCACACAGATTGACATTTTTATTAATCTTCTTCAAACCAATGAAAGCAGGTTCAAACTCAGGCGGTATAAAAGTATATTAATACAAACATTAAAACTTGCAAAATGAAAGGAAGCATGATTTAACTAACCCAACCGGGAAATAAACCCGTTTCGGTTGGCATGCAACCCGCAGCATCCATTTACTGAGCCCGTGGTTTAATAACACCAGCCTGCGGCCATAGCGCGGCACATCCCGTGTCAAGCTTACCACAACTCTTACTTCCTACAGCGTTAATAATCGTTATTATTTAACATATTATATATTTTAAGCATATTTGTGCCGCACTAATAACTACGCTTGGGGAAACTAAGACATAGGTTTCTAAGATCTATGGCTTATTTATTGTATTTCTTTATTTATTATGGGAAAATATATACTCACGCCTTCCCATAAGCGTCTCCGAAGGGGTAGACAGTGGTGTATAGGTAATACCCACACACCCACTTTCCGCCAGAGGTATATTCGGTGCCAACGGGACAGATGGCGAGTCCGTCGCCGTTACTCCAGCACGACTATACATACGCTTTCGAATTTCTTCTTAGACGTATGCAGGTTTCCTCTCGATGTTTTCCTTCACCGTAAAGCTCGTGGTGTGACTAATCACTGTTCTTAAGTTCAGAAAAACTCATTGGTACAGTCGGGATCCGAACTTGCGATCCTTGTGTCGCAGGCCTATACGAACGACTCGGCCAACACGGCTTAAACAAACAGCAACATAATACACATGTCAACTTCTTATAGGGTACGTACATTTTACTCATTATGAAGCCAACTACGTTAACCACGGATTACATCATAGCATTACTTAGGTGCTAGAGGGACTAATTAACTCATCGAGACATGTGGGAAATCGTAAAGATTATATTTAGAGCCATGGTGGCCGAGTGGTTCGAGCAGTTGCCTGCGACGCAAAGGTCGCAAGTTCGAATCCCGACTGTACCAATGAGTTTTCTGAACTTAAGTAGAGTGATTAGTCACACCACGAGCTGAACGGTGAAGGAAAACATCGAGATGAAACCTGCATACGCCTCAGAAGAAATTCAAAGGCGTATGTATAGTCGTGCTTGAGTAACGGCGATGGACTCGCCATCT
>JACCPG010007971.1:0-92019 GCA_016069955.1 Drepana arcuata
TGGTTTCAATTTGGAACAATGAGCTAATATGTAGTAATGAAGCGCCAGCGGATCGAAATGTTCAATGGTGATTCCAAGTACTTACCTGCTGTTAGAGAAAAGGATCCCAGGAAGTGACCGCGGTCTGCGGGCATCGTCCATGGCATATTAGGAGTAATGGTGTGCAATACAATGGATGAAGGCTATCTGGCGCCAGCGCGTCGCACCTTGAACGACATAACTGTCGGTGCAACGAGTTGTCAAAACCATACCTGCCATTGTGCGATGCTCACCGAGCCGCAGGTACATTCCTGCGTGTCAAACAAACTAAAAGTGAAAAGTACAGGAAGCCATACCATTTCTTAAAATTAACAATAATCCTAAAACAACTATTTGCCCCACGTAGCCCATTCTATGGTGCACTCAAAAGATTTTGTGCTAAGCTAAAACGACAAAGACGACAAAGACATCCCTTGGCATACTTATTTTAACAACGGCCTGTTAATTTGTTATTGTAGGTTGTATTTGACTTTTAACTTCCTTTCTTTCTTCGATTTAGTAAAGCTATGTCTTAGTGTAGGAATATCAAAGCTTCAAAGATTGCTTAAGAGAAGATTATTGTTTTGGGGCTGCACTTCCCGGTAGTAGACATTACAAACGTTTGTCACGTCAAATTTCAAATAAATATTTTTTTATTAAACTTTAAAACCAAATTATCTTTATTGATCTTATTGCTCCTGTGTTTAAATTTGTACGATACTAACACACTCCGCATAAACTACCCACATATCGCGCCGACTTAGCTCACCAGTGAAGGAATCAACCGAGGCAATTTGAATGAGCTTCACAAGAAACATAAAGCATTCTCTTCGCAAATAAAAACCGACCCAAAACAAACACGATGTAAAACGATCTCCAAAAGAAGCGTGTTACTTCCGACCAAGGAAGTGGAAATTAAAAATAATGTCATTTCGGCGAATTGTTTCGGTTCATAAAACGAATTTCTGTGAAGTCCTGTTACAAATTAATGAATGAACGTAAAGTCCGTCCTTTTGCATAAGACAATGCCATGTGGTCGGAGACCCGAGCCGTGGGGTAGCGGGTTCGGGCACATGTGTCTTTACGCACTCATTCATTTGTGCTATTCATGGTTCCATTGAGAGGTATTGTCTTGCACATGCGCCGGAAACTGCATCCCAACATGCGGCGACAAATTAGCAGAAACGATTGTCACACATAATGCATATGCTCACTATTTATAGTGCACTCATAACTCTTCGAAAGTTCTTTTAGAGCTTTACCAAGACTAGTTATTAACATTATTATTCAAGAAAGCGAAAAGGATAGGTTTGTAGACTTTGTGTATATATTTATATCTTCACGCGCACCCACAGTGGGAGGCAGAGGTGCAACAACACCTCTTTGTGCTGGGCATAAATTTAGGTGCCAACGTGATAGATAGATAGAGTTCATGTCTTTCAATTTCTTCGCAAAAGTTCGCTTATTTCTTCTCGATTTTTTCCTCTTCAGTGATAAATCAGCGCAATTAGCAATCTTTGCCTTGAGGAGACTACTCGAAACACCCATTCACAGCAGCATTATGGCAATACCAAATGCATAATATGTTTCAAAGCGTTCCATAGATTATAGTTCGAGAATTTATGAATATTTCATGCGAACTAATATTATGAGCTGTGAAAAAACCTAAAGCTATAAGAGAAGTAAGAATGTTGTACATATATTGTGCAATGGAATTATTCTACTTGAACATGCTAATGATGCGAAACCAGGTGCTAGGCTAGTCTTAAATTTTTCCTACCACTTAGGTGCCAAGCATACCGACTGATGGTAAGCGGTCACCGCCGACCATGGACGCTTGCAAAAGGTATCGCTCGCGCGTTGTCGAAGCTGCGAATATCTTTTCACACCCTTCTTTAGGAAGAAATATATATTTTTACTTTATAATATGTATATACTTTTATATTTATGAAATGGTTATTTATATAATAATTTTAATTAACACGGTGCGACGGCTGCATGTTGGGCTACATGGTATCAAGTATCCGTCCGCGAAGTCGGCGAAACATGAATCCCTTTGGTTGCAAAATCTCATTCTTGAAGGTCCTTAGGTATAGGCCGGAACATACACCACCTGGCCTTGTAGGATCACGTTATAATTTACTAGATGTGCCCCGCGATTTCCTAAGCTATTACGAATAAAGCTTTCAAAATGTTTGCTTTCGTTAGTAGGTCCTCTGCTGTATTTAAAAGAACGTCCACCTTTCTATCCCTACTAATATTATAAATGCGAAAGTAACTCTGTCTGTCTGTTACCTTTTCACGCCTTAACTACTGAGCCGATTTAAATGAAATTTGGTACAGAGATAGCCTAGAGATTGAGGAACGACATAGGCATACTTTTTAATGCGCAAAAGGGTTGTAAGAGGTTGATATAGGGGATGAAAGTTTGTATAGAAGTTTCGTAATTTTTGAAGCTAGAAGCTTGAAACTAATTTTTTTGGCTCATAGATTAATATTCCATTCTAAGTTTGTAAAAATTTTACCCTTAAGGAGGTAAAATAAAAATAAAATTAAATGCTGCTTAATATCACTTTTCCGCGCGGACTTTTTTTTCGGACGAATTTATTTTTTTATGTTACAATAAAACTTGTTAGTTATTTACTACCTATTAGTTTACTTACATTAGTAACTAATCACTAGTAATATGTATATTATTTAATTAGTCCCTCTAGCATCTTAGGTAATGCTATTATGTAATCCGCGGATAACGTATTTAGCTTCATAATCAGTAAAATTTACTTATCCTATTAGATGTTGAAATGTGTATTATGTTGCTGTTTGTTTTTTCCATAATAAAGAAAATAAAATAAAGATTGATATACATAGTAAGCCGTGATTGCAGAGTGGTTCGAGCTGTTGTATGCAATACAAAGATTGCAAGTTCGAATTTCAAAGTACAGTGATTAGTCATACCACGCGCTTTACGGCGAAGGAAAACATTGAGAGGAAACATATAAATGTTTATTAAATATTATCGTTACCACCAAGGCCTTCGGACCTGTGGAATGATGATATCAAAATGACTTTGTTATCTCATCGGCAGTGCAGTCGAATATCACCCTTTGGAACAACCACACTTGCAGGTACACAAACAAATACCGATATAATCAATTGGACCTGACAAGCGATCTATAATCGTATAATATGTCTGATAATGCTATGACACCTCCGCAGTGTATTTTGAAATACACCAATATTGTGTGACTTTTTTAGAGCCTGTCACATTTGTGTATCGTCACAAAGAACTGATTTAAATTGATAAACGGCTGCCTGCGATTTTGGTGCTACGATTTTCGTAGCGTGTTTTTGCGTAGCACTAGTGCTAGTGCTACGAAAAGTGATGTGTCGTCACAAGACGAGCAAGCAATCAAACAAACACACAATGCGCTTATAATTTAAACCGTTATAAAATGTTTTACATTGCATATATTATTAATAACAGTTATACCAAATGGTATAACTGTTATTTTAAATAAAAAAATTATAGAATATTTTATTGATCCGAAGACGGTATTGGAACAGAGTCTGTTCAACAGACAGACTTGTTAGCGTTTGTTTTATGTTCACACATACGAAGTGATTCCACGGCGAATACATTAGAACATCGTGTAAAGAAAGGGATGTATAAATCATCACGCATCCCCACAAGAGCCCCGAAGGAATAGGCAGAGGTAGTATGCTTAAGTAGTACCTACACACCCACTTTCCGCTAGAGATATATTTTAGGTGCCAACTTGACAGACGGCGAGTCTGTCGCCGTTACTCCAGCACGACTATACATACATATTTACGTCCTTGAATTTATTCTTAAAAGTATGCAGATATCGACTTAAGTTTACATTAGTGCAGTCGGTAATTCGATTCGGCACACTTTGTATTTCAGGTGACTGCTCGAACCACTCGGCCACCACGGCTTCCAAAGAAAGGGTGATTTACCTATATTGAAAAAAGATAATGAAATCATGTGAAATTCCACCCGTCGCCTGTGAATGTCATAAATTGTAACTCAACATCGGTTAACCTGATCGGAGCCACCCAATGTGTGCTTTCAGGCACCGACGCGGGCGCGGCCGACTGATAATTGACTCGTTGGACTAGTGCGCGTCCGGCCACCCCTTCCATAAATATTTCCTGATCAAATTATTATGCGTTCTAAAAAATACCACGAGCTCAGTTCTTAGAATCATCGGCCGAGGGCGGTTCCTCACAAAGCAACCGACAGAGACGGCATTACGCGCCGCGACGGCCGCCAGACTGAGACCACTGCTCAATGGAATGAGGTTCAGCAAAGGCGACAGCGAACTGTGAGAATTACAAGGAATGGATTTATTTATTGATCTTGCTTGTTCCGTTATTATGAACGAATGCGTTAGTAAATAAATAAATATTGCTTTTATCACCGTTCGGATGTTTGATGTTAGAAAGTGGGGACGGGCTCGACTACACCCCAGCGCTAAACGGGCACATCCGTGGACAACTACTTTTACTTGCCTGTGTACTGTACAACAAAACTAACATTACAACACTTATTCCTTAAACAAATATAAATATTCATAGAGGATCCACACCTGGAGGTGCCCTATTGTGACAGCCGAGGAAAGTGACGAAGTGTTGGAGATATGTCAGACTGTATCAATATTGCACCAGTTGTGAATGAATACATTATTACGTGACAACAAATATATTTTTTAATTACTTTATACCGACCGATACATAGGTATATAACGATACGACTTGTACGTAACGAATCAGTCATATCTAGGGATGTTGTTTAGTATGAGATGAAACGTACCGAACAGAACCGATTCGAATCCGTTTGCATCCTGTATATAGATAATTTGTATATGAAGCACAATTAAAGAAGTTCCAATGCTCCTATAAGGTCTTATGGTGATGCGAGCATCCTTCGCAGATATGCTTGATATCATACGTATTACAGATATGGACTCTACTAGAGCTGCCTATTTTTAAACGCATATCGATGCATAGAGATCGGAGATGCATGCCGCCAGACCGGTGGCTGGTCTGGTCTGACTCCAAGCAGTACAATGCCCTTACCGTCACAACACAAGTACAGGGAGCAAATGACAAAAAGAGAACGATTCTATTTGTGTAGTGTTTTGAGAGCCTAGTGCTAATTACAAGACGGCGACAACTTTGCGTCGTTACGCACAGTAGCTAAGCGAAATTGTGTCCATTGCACGTGTATTGACTAGAGTTTCTCCTCGATTAATATTAACATCAGAACAGAAATGTCCACACGCCACATTTACCCCAAAAACCTTCAGTTACCACCAACTCGTTAGACGTTTAAATTGAGCTACAAACGTTGTTTACCAAACCTTTCTCCTATTATGTATAAAAATGAATCTAACCAAAAGAATTTGGTACTCAAAGCAGATGGTTTAAAGGCGATAGTCCTTTACTGTTTCATGATTATTTTATGGTTATCTTGTAGTTGTGTAAGCGGACCTATATCGTAGCTGTAAATGCAATTAGAGTCCATAATACCGTCCAGTACTCGCCGACTATCTGCACATCCTCAATTCATACAGAGAACTAATAACTAGTCTAGACCCAACAATCCATTTTCGCCTTTTTATATAGGTATTATGTATAGGGTATATAGGTCAATCAGAATCTCATGGCAAATGGGGATGGGTTCTTTTTTGTGTTCAATACCGGGAATTTAATTCAATTATTATTTAAATTAAGTTCAATACAATAGAATTAAAGAATATCGATTCTCTATCGATTATGTTGATGAAAACTCATATTTTAGTGGAGGAAAACATCGAGACGGAACTTGCTGCTTGAGAAACGGCGATGGACTCGCCATCTATCACGTTGGCACCTAAAATAAATCTCCGGCGGAAAGCGAGTGTGTAGTAGGCGTGATAAAAATTTGTGTTTTCACTTATGATTCACTGTATGGTAATACCGGTTACCCTTGCAAGAAGTTTTAGTTAATATGACAGAATAAAAAACAAAATGTATACCAGTCCAACTAGTTGATTAATTATACGACGCGCTTTAAAATCAAAGATTAAGTTTGGCTTACAGCTTCTTTTTCGCGATACATATTTACGATATTTCTGGATTAAGAACGAAGAGGATTTTTCGTAATTTTTACTAAACAGCAAATTTTCAAGAACTAATTAATAAAATAAATAATTTTTAGTGCCATCAGACCGGTAGGTAGATAACATGCCCAAACACAAATATAACGATATAAATAAAGCTCAATAAACCTCAATAAAGCAAAAATGTACGATGGAAACTAGTCGACGTATAATTCGCCATATACATACATCCTACATAGGACTTCCAAGACCAAATATTTGTGTTCAGACTGCGACCTCACGCTTTGTCTAGAGCCCTGACCACTGAGCCAGACGGCAGATCATTAACACTCCTTAGAATTTGTACTGTCGTCACTGTTGTCTTTAAGGATTACTCCGAAATTACTGAATGACCCATTTCATGCAAAAAATGTATACTTGAATTTTATTTGAATATTTATAATGGTGACAAAAATTGAGAAAGTTGACGAAAAAAGTGTATAAGGCGAGTGTAAATGAAAATGTTGCAAGTAGACCTAGACGGACGTTTTAAGACCAAATCGGGGAAATCTTGAAAAAAGGCCAGGTCAAGAGAACCCTAAACATGACGAAGACGAAACGAAATAAGTATGTAAGGATCGTAGTAAGTGGAAAGAAGTAGTATCTGCCTACCCTACGGGAAAGAGGCGTGTTTATATGTATGTAACGGTTTAAGAAATTCAAGATAATTACGCTAAACGCGAACAAAGTCTTCGTCGGATTAATTCCAACTATGAATGGGCGTGGCGTACTTCATCAATTTGTTGATATGAAATTAAGAGTCACAACGGTCAACTATAGCAAACTGAGTCACACGATAAATTACTGTGTCTTGAATGGATACACTAAGTAAATTGAAAAATATGTCCGTTTTAATTTGGGCCTATGGATGGCCATGTAATCATACGCTGTTTTCTAGTGCGTAGCGTTCGTATCTAATTAATAACTTACATACCAATTTGAAACTATACTAGCTGCCTAAAAGGAGAATAAGCAATCAATTCTCGAAGGAGGCGTAAAGTGCAGTCCCGCCGACGAATGAGCATTCCTTAGGTAGTGATGGCTCTTTTTGTGTGGAATAGGCTTTATTATTTGTGTGGCTTTGGAATAATGTATCCTATTCAATCAAATAAAAAAGATACGCTATAAATGATTATTTTGAGCACTTGGTTACACGTTCTAAATATATCTGATAACAGATTTCTTAGAAATATGTTTTATTCAACAGCAGTTTTAGTTGTTATTCATTTCAACAAGGTTTATCCAATTGTGCAAGTTCTTTTCCATATAAAGCAGCCTGTGTTTTTTTTCGGTGAAATTTAACCGTTGTTTATGTAGAGACAATGTATCTATTGCGTTAAAATTTTGAGAATTTCTTTTTTTCTCCATGTTGGGTCGTGAGAATGGATCGCGTGCACCCAACACGTCTCATTAGGTAAACAGTATTGGTTTTGTTAGTGTATTTGTGTGTTTGTGACCCGCTAGGTGGCAGGCAAGAGATCGGTCCAAATTATACAAGACGCCTCATTCCAATTACAAGGTATGATTAAAAACCCGGCAAATTTCACACAAATCCTCGATATCGATACAATCGTCAGAGTCACAGATTGGTCATTGATACCGAATTCTCAAAATCGATCGATCGAATGATGAACGATAATATTAGGAACATGCTTTATCAGTGAGAGTGCAATAATCCGCGTCCTGACTAAACGCGGCCAATAGCTATTTGTACCGGAAAATGCAGTAACTGTATTCGGTAGGTATATATACTGTTGTCAGTTCCCAGGGATGGTATCTAATCAGTGGGATTTAAACGCCATTTCGTTTGGTGCATGTCCTGAGTATCGTCTCACGGGCTTTCCCGCTAAATTAAATATTTAGTAAAATAGGAGGGCTTCCTTTAGATAAGGCTGCTCTCAAACAACCAGCCTCAGCAGGCTTGTTTGTTGTCTCCTACAGGAAGTTATTTTGGACGGTTATAAAGTACCTATATTTATACATTACATTCCATTTGGAGATAAATTGTGCGTTCGTATTCATATTATATCCGATTATATATTATTTATTCATATTATTGAGACGGGTTATTATAACTCATATTAATTCTGTTGGACATCGGTTCGTTTCGCGATTCCAGACTGAGTTTCCTTAACTGTTAAGGATTAGAATAGTAGAGTAAGCGGTATAGTGATTTAAATACATACTTTACTTGCATATATATAAGGGCTCAAGGGCTCAAGGCTGGTACGGATACCATTATGCTTAAAAGGAGACTGTTCACAGTTATAGTTATAAAACAAAGTTTGATACTGAATACATATTTTGATTATTGTTATGTATGTACTTCTTTTAAACATACATAGTTACATATTATCAAGCCGAGTCCCTCACGCGGGAGGCTGAGAGGGTAGAGCGCCAGTTCTCGACTTACTGACCTCCTTTGCCTCATCCACATCTAACATTATCTTCTTACATGCTTCCCATGTTCTCATGATCTATGTATTTGGGACATAGCCTTCCCATTTTGCCACACACGTTGGTATTGTATAACTGTTTCGTTAATCTTTATTGAGTCAACCTTTCTATTTGTCCAAACTAATGTGTCATTATTTTCTTCATCTTCATATTCACAACCTTATATTGTACTATCCTACTGATATTAGAAATGCTAAAGTTTGTGAGACTGTAAGTATGTTTGTTACTTAACCACGCCATTAAGGATAAACAGAATTGGATTCAATTTGGCATAGAGATAGATATTAGCTGGATTTAATACATGATACCTATATGTGTAATTCTAAATCTATTAAAGTAAAATAATATACGGAGTGAAACTGCAGGCCAGAGCGAGAACTTATATACTTCTGCTATGTCAAAGAGACAAACATTCAAGGCAGGAGTCTTTATTTATTTATTTATTTTATTGAGGTACACCAACAATATACATATTTGGACACTGTAATACAAAAATCAAAAATTATAAACTTAATATGTACATCAATAATAGGTATACACAACACTTTTACAATATATGTTACATATAAATTTAGTAATGTTTGTTTTGCTTACATATGGACACTGTCTAAAATTTATTTTTTATCTTGCTTTTAAAATTCTTAATAGATAGGTGAAAGATGTCTACACCTTCTAGGCTTCCGCAGATGGAATTATATTCCGAGCAAATTCGTCTTAATAAGTCTTAATAACTATTCAAGACAAAGGCGAAACTTACGAATTTCTAGCGAACAGTGGATTCCTTCTGCATTGTAGGCAAACAATAACAAAGTTTTTTAACTCACCCCTTGAGGTCAGGCGGTGTTGGGCCTAACAATGCTGTGCTTTGTATTTGTAAAGGGACAGATAGGTACATGACGTCATATTTAATTATCTCTTTTACACATAAAAGGCCACGAAACATGATTCCGGTATAATATCAATTATAGCCATATCTATCAATATCATCACGCCAAGTCCCAAGCATTATTGATTGCATGCATCAATATTACACTAATTAACATAATTAATGTGTCGTATTCCCGTACGGAGCCGGGCATCTGCCAGTTTGTCATTTCACTATTTTAATATGTTTTCCAGGCGTCGGTCGTACAAAATATGCTTCAGACTGGGAGGTACGACTTGGGGTCGTTTCGTCTTAACACTACAATTCCATGCTTGTTAGACTATTAAGTTTAACAAGCATGGACTAAACTTATAGAAGTCCGTAGCCAAATAACACCATTTATTGTGTTGCGTTCCTACGCGGTGAATAAGGTTTCCAGTAATGAGCTCTTTGGGGAGTGGGGAGGATTGTTATATTATGCTGGCAGCAGAGGGACAAGTCCTATGATGCTGTCAACACAGTATAATTCTCCGAACATAGAGTGGCAGCGCGCAAGTGATACTTCGGTATCGTTAGCGTAAATAGGCTAAGGTAACCGTTTCCCATCAGGTGGTATGCTTGTTTGGCACTCGTGTAGTCTAAAAAAAGGAGGTACAAATTGAGGAATTGAATGTCATAGGAGCTAAGATGAACCATCATCAAAGTCCCTTCACCGAATCTCAGTACATAGCGACAAATAGTTTATTCAGAGGATTAAGTATCGGTCGAGGCGGTAAGGGTTATTTAGATGATAAGACTGGAGCAGCAGGGTGGTCGGCCGCGCCGGAGTAGCGCTTTGTCGTTGCTATGCGCACTGTCAACACGAGCCTCCGCACACTACACACATCACACAGTTTTTTATGCGCACATGTGCGCCGGCCCAGACCGCCCAGATCACAGACCCCGACAAATATTTAACTTCAATTCCAAAACGCTTAGAGCCTCCACAGGCTACAAATCAATAGGGTGCAACAGGCTAATTAGGTACGCGCGACCTCTGCGACGTCACAATTACTCTTTTGTTCTCAATTTATTTGGGACGTGAGCTCGTTACTAGAGCCACCCCTAGAGCCACGCTATGGAATCCATTTGTAATAACTGGCCATAGGACCCAACATTCCTCCGTGGCGGCGATCTGCATCATACACTAATTCCTCGCCTGTCAAACCCTTCCAAATAAATTAGTCTCCCCTAATGCTAAGCAGCATCAGTACTAAAAATAAACCAAGTAACGGCGCAATCCATTAATTGACCGGACCCGCTGCTGGGCGAAAAAAATCTCAATCAGATAAAGCGGGTAAGTGTTTACGGTTTCTCACGAGCCTGGACCAACCCTCAATGGCGCCTCGCTGATTGATAGTAGCTTAACCGGCCTTCGCACCTCTCGACGTTACTGCTACTTTACACCTTCCACCCAGGTACTACGGTTTATTCTGCCATGTTCACTTTATGGCATCAAGCGACACGTCACTTATCATTCTCGGCCCGAATAAGATTAATGGGAGCCAAACAAACTTAAGATCTATTTCTTCAATATTAAGACACGTTATCATATGCCAGTATGAGAAAACGAATATCCATTCAAAGAATTCTGCACCCTCATACCGTGTACCTGTCCGCGGCCACCTCCAAAGGGGGCGACAAAAAACATTATGTTAATTTGTAATATCGGAGCATTATTCATAGTTGCCATAATAGCTTTGTTATGATTATTCGGTAACATTCCCGTATAATTATTTATCGGCGGCGAAGCCTTTCGTTAGTTCTTTTTCATACACTCTTCTGGAATAATGCACTTTCATGCTTGTCACTGTATCCCTTCCTTTTCATCTTTACTTTAACACATTGTAATTTCAGCGGCACACCTACATACATATAAAGAAATATTTCTTGTTTTCTAGACAAGATCAGAGAACATATTTTTTTATTTATAGATACTATTATATTATATTCCATATACTTTAAGCTTCTCACCGTCCTTCTAGGGGTTGGCAGATGTGTAACAACAAACATCACTCTCTTTTCGACGGAGATATACTGCAACGTTATCTATAGGTAGAGTATAGCCTTTTCTCAACTAACTAACATATACATCATTGAATTTCATTCCAGACGTAAAGTTTCCTCACTCTACTTACAAATACTGTGCATGTCCTAAATTTGAAAGTAATTTATTTTATAATTATATTGGAGACGACCGTAAAATTAACCTATTAGATGCATTTTGGTAAGGTTAGTATTGGACGTAACGAGGCGTGAGTCGCGAGCGGCGGGCGGCTGCGCGCCCTGTAATCCCACCGCCGGTGTCGGCTTACGGCGCCTCGCCGCAATTATCATATTCCACCTAAACACATAATATAGCACACGCAATTTTTAAAATAACTCTGGTACGGCCCGACCTCAATCGGGCTTGGCTTATAGCGAGCACCACTGCCGAGCCGAGCCACAAAGACTGCACTAAGCTCAATCAAGCGCGGTGAGCTTTGTATTCTTTACTTTTCCATCAAGCCGCTAATTCGATTTGAGAAAGATAATAAATAATCGATATGAATAAATATATCGCTTTCATAGCTTGGTGTCAAATGTAATTTGAATACGAGCGTCACGATAAGGTCTAACAACAGCATTGTAAGCGCGTCAAGAATAGCATCAATTTATGAATCAAATGCATGAATGAGCTCGCGTCGGAGTGGCCACGTGTCGCCGTTCTCACGCCTGCCGACGACTGCTTTTTATCGAGGCTCAGTTTTTCAAGCGCTTGTCGCGTGGGCTGCATGTGCGGATACCTCGACCCCCGCCACGACACATGGCGCCTTCGCTAATTACTACATCGTGGATCAACCCTCGTGTTTACATTACTGTTATCCACAAATAGACAACATCCCGCTGATCCAAAATCGAACAATCTTTATTTGACTTAAAAGAAGCTGAGCTGAGTTTTGTGCTTTCATATCGCCATATGACGTCACGTCACATTCTTCGGGAGGTCCTTTATTGAGCAGAATTCGGCAAGAAACTATAGATCAC
This sequence comes from Drepana arcuata, assembly GCA_016069955.1. Classification (NCBI taxonomy): domain Eukaryota; kingdom Metazoa; phylum Arthropoda; class Insecta; order Lepidoptera; family Drepanidae; genus Drepana; species Drepana arcuata. The sequence continues at coordinate 12,571 of JACCPG010007971.1, forward strand.
TGGCGATAACAATACAGTCATTAAAGTGACTGATCTCCCAACCAATGACATTATCACTAAGCCCACTAGACGGAAATCACAAGCGTATAATAGAAATAGGTATACTTAAGACATTCTATTCGCGAGTGCAAATTGGTCAAGTCAACAATCGCGCACTTGCACGAAGTTAATGGAAGAATGGAAGGAGTTTTTCTTTTAGTTCGCCATTAGTTTAACAAACGACTGTCACGACTTGAGGCCACAGACAGGCGGCCAATAGCTATGTATAGTACCGTCTGCTTAAAACTGTATTAAATACATGTTGATTTGATTGAGAGAAGAATTGATTGACACAGTTTACTACCAATAATACCTAATTATAACTTTTTTATTGTCTCTCACAAAGCTTGCAAAATAGCAATGTTTTTATTAAGTATTTAGTATATATGTAGCTGGTGCACATTGTACCTTATTAGGGGACGTCCATAAATTACGTGAGGTGTATTTTTTAATTTTCTGTCCCTCCCTCCCCCTTGGTGAGATATAAAAAAAAAAGTTGATCTGAAAAAAAATTAAAATATAATATATCCTCATCCTAAGGGTCCCCGAAGGGGGAGGGAGAGGTGTATAGGTAATACCCACTTTCCGCCAGAGGTATGTTAGGTGCCAACGTGACAGATAGCGAGTCCATCGCCGTTACTCAAGCACGACTATTAGATACGTCTTTTGAATTTCTTCTCAGACGTATGCAGGTTTCCTCTCGATGTTTTCCTTCACCGTAAAGCTCGTGGTTTGACTAATCACTATACTTAAGTTCAGAAAAACTCATTGGTACAGTCGGGTTTCGAACTTGCGACCTTTGCGTCCTAGTCAACTGCTCGAAGCACTCGGCCACCGCGGCTTTATTTTATCCCATCCCCCAATACCACGTGAGATTTTTCAAAATTTGGGTTTCTTACGTAAACGCGTTGGGTTTTTATTGTAATAAGAAAAAAAAATTGCTTCGTGCTTTTATTTACGACTAGTTAAGACTAGTAATCAATATTGCTGAGAGTTTAATTATAAGATTAAATCTTACGCATGTTCAATCTGGATTAAATGGACCAAACTAATATATATTTTTTTGTTTAATCAGAAAAAAATTGCGTGACATTTGCCGAGACCCCCCTCTCTCCAACGTAAGATTAGATGAGATTTGACTCGACCCTCTCCCCCCTTAAACATCTCACGTAATTTATGAACGCCCCCTTATCAAACCTGTATGTAAAGTTCACCACAATACCTGGAGGCCGGAAGAACGCAAATGGCGTTACGGATGGTGTGTGTTCCTGCAGTAAGTAATGTTTTCAGAAATCAACTTGAAATGGCTGAGCTGCGACGATATTGTCATGGCTGCCTTATTTAAACTGCTAGAACAGCCACTTCGCCCAATATAAGGTCCGTAACCGGCGTTACCTTTGAAATTGCTATAACTACAATATAATATCCGCTTGCCATCAGGTCCGGACTTGCCTCCGACATAGAATAAAAAAATATATATACATACTACATATCGTCACGCCGATCCCTTACGGGGTAGGCAGACAGAGTAAACCGATCGTTATTTTTGCACTCATAAAAAAATATAATTGTCTGTATATGTGTAAACATTCCAAAGTACACTGCCTAGCTTATGGTCATTTGGCTTTGTATAAGATGTCCATTAAAAATCCTAATCAAACCGTCACAGCAGAATATGTTCGTGTAATAGGGCCGTCATCAAGTCGGCGTTCTCTGGCCTGCGGGGAGATCGTGCCGAAAATGACTATAATCAACACAAGGCATCGTTCCTTTTGTGCGTAATGATATCTATTTTTCATTATAATTTATTGTTTCTCATGCGCCGGCAGAAGATTTGTGCAGTCAGACAAGGTTATTGAAAGGAGTTCTTGATTCTATCGAAAGCTCTTTCGATCTTTCAGAAAAAATACATCTGGATAGAGAACTTAGATACTATCTTACTTACTTAGATCGTTTTTAATATTAATGCCTATTTCCGCCCACTAGGGTTAGTTAAATAGGTAAAAACATGACAGGTGACAAATCTGTCATCGTCTCTCGGATACGACTACATATCGTATTACCTTTCGTAATTAATGCAGGTTTCTCTGTTTCCCTTCACTGTAAAGCTCTTGGTGTGACGAATCACGGTATTAAAGTTCACTTTCTTTGCTGCAGACCACTAGTTTCAACCTGCAATCTTGACATTGAATACTTTATTATGTTCGGTCGCATTTTTCAATATCAGATTGATTTTGCTAAGAATGGTGTGTAGGTAGGTATATGATTTAGTTAGTAGCAAAATAGCTCTGGCCGCCATCTGTGATCTTAAGCCAGTTCATTGTTCCCAACGGCTTGTTACAATGTTTGTATTGTCAGTACATAGGCAGCATGAAATATGCCATAATCATTTGTCGTACACATGGGCGCATGCCACCTACGTGCTACTCTACCAATTAAATCGTGGGACATGTATGTAACGGGAGTTGAATTGCAACGGTGGTAAGATTCGCGCAATGGTAAGTGGTTAAAGCCAATGTCCGTACACAATCCCGTATCGCACGAACGTCACGTAACCTCAAAAGAGTAGTCAGTAATCGATATGATTAAACACGTTTAGAAATTCCTACATTAGATCAAGGCATACGCGAGCAACCTTACTAGACTGAGGAATACAAAAATAGAGCTATTTGAACTAGCTGAATAGTCCGTCATGGCATCAGAAGTAGCCCTAACTTGTAGTCTAATGTCCCAAATTCGATCCCCGCTTACACCATGTCTATGTGTTACGATAACATTTATTATCTATATGACTAGTAATCTGCATGGCACATGCTCTGCATAATCTTAAATGTGGATTGTGCAATATATATGAACAGGGTTACTCACGCTATCCTCCCTATTTCAAATATCCTCCAGAGAAGAATCGGCAGAGCATAAGGACGGTGGTACGTCTGTGTAATATATATATATATATATATAGTGAAATGTGCTAGATCCAATCCTCCCACTAAATTACACAGACGTACTCACCACGAGTCACACCACACCACGAGCTTTACGGCGAAGGAAAACATCGAGAGGAAACCTACATACGTTAGAGAAGAAATTCATCCCACAAGGGTCCCCGAAGGGGTAGGCAGAGGTGTATAGGTAAAACCCACACACCCACTTTCCGCCAGAGGTATATTAGGTGCCAACGTGACAGATGGCGAGTCCATCGCCGTTACTCAAGCACGACTATACATACGCCTTTGAATTTCTTCTCAAACGTATGTAGGTTTCCTCTCGATGTTTTCCTTCGCCGTAAAGCTCGGGGTGTGGTGTGACTCGTGGTGAGTACGTCTGTGTAATTTAGTGTGAAGTGACTAATCACTGTACTTAAGTTCAGAAAAACTCATTGGTACAGTCGGTCGGGATTCGAACTTGCGACCTTTGCGTCGCAGGTTCGAACCACTCGGCCACCACGGCCACACGACATTTCACTAAACAACCATAAACAAAGCAATTTGACAGCGCTGACAGCGTGTGACGTGTCTCTGCGGTCACGTCCCGTCAATGGCGTCCGTCGCCGTCATCGCAGTGTCCACGCTACGCCTGCGGATCCCGGACGATGACTCCGTCGCATTGTGCTAGCACTGCTATTTGGAATTGCTTTTTTGTCATCACCAAGCTTTTCGTTTTTGCAACAATATTATAATTCGATTTGCCTGGCCTTGGTATGGTACTTATATGAAGTTAATTCATAAAAAAAAAACTACAACTAGTAATATTGAATCGACGAAGATTGTATTATTTCTCTCGAAATATAACTAGGTATATATATGTAAAAAAAGTAGTTTTATTCAAAAAGGTATATTTTTTGTTGTATTATGTAACTTTCGAGAGTAGTTATACAAACTTATTGTTAAAGGTACACTAACATTTTGTGCATTTCTATTTATGACAGAAATTAATTTCGTTTCCATCATGCCGCAGAATAGTACCTGCTTACAGCAAAAAGTGCCGAATACCAAAGCGTTTCAAATAAGAAGTAAATTACATCCGTATTTCAGTATACAAATAAATAGTGAAGCTGAAACCGGGAACGAGATGTTTTTATTTGTGAGTTTTCCTTATATACTTACAATACAAAGCAGTTATATTATCAATGACGTACTGTTGTCAAGATTATACTCAAAATCAAAATCAAAATATTTTATTCAACGTAAGGGACACAGGGAACACTTATTGAACGTCACGTTTAATATAGACTAAAGTTACCACCGTTTCCAAGAAAAAATACCTGCCAGGAGAAGAAACGGCGAAACAAACTCCCCGGTTTGCTTTTTTAACATTTGTTCCCTTTTACGTAGGGGTAGGAAAGATTAAAGTTACACTAAAAGTGTTAAAGTGATAGATATTTATAAACGACGTCTATATGTCAATCCCTTTCGCACTCATTTATAATCAAGGCAAGGGCGTGTTTTGGTAAGGCCTCTAGTATCATAACTCGAACAGAAATAATGTATGGTTTAGATAAAGGCAGTCTAATTTCAACAATTATGAAGTGAACAACAATATCGCATATCCCTTTACTTGTTTGAACTTGGACCTCCTACACAACAGCTGACGTGGAAAGAGACGTAAGTGATGTCACCCTATGGAGGAGAGTAACGGTTGCTTCCTGCGGTCGGACTCAATTAAAACTCATTGTAGGGGCGTGCGAATTGGCCGGCGGACCCTAACCCCACAGGAAATAGTGCTTGTACAACTTATGTTTTCGGTCAATAAACCCGCAATACGTTTAACAGTAAGAACAATCGTACTGTGACGTGACATAAATAAGCACGTGCCATTTTTATAGCGGGGCCCAACATGAAAACACATGAATTATACTGGAAATATAAGTAGGTAAAATTGTCACGTTACAGTGAATAGTTGGCCTGTTACATGTTTAGATATTATTACACCACGGTACCAACATACACCTTTTATACACATTTTTTTTTTTTTGTTTTGACACCTTTGATAGTAGCCAACCTTATCGTATAAAATATCCCACTGTATAAACTACATAAGGAACAAAAGACTGTTGCTGCTATACGGGGCTCTCTTCGTGTTTGAAAACATGATTCCCAATTAAACAGGTCTGTCAGAAAATATTAAATGCAGTTAGCTTTAAGCAGCAGGTTTCGAAAATTTGATGGCAGTCGCTTCATGTGCCACAATGGGCTAGATCGAGTGCATATTGAAGTACTGGTAGGTTTGGGCTATTAAAATTGGTTCTAGACGCAGTGTATTTTTATATTGTATAAGCGATGTTGTCCAAATTCTCCTTAATTTATCTAAATTGGATCAGACACAGTCTGCTTACGTTAAACATAACGCTATAATTTATTTCCTCTACTGCTCACCTAACGCGGAATATTTCTTAAAAAGGAATTTTAAAATTATCATAAATACCTATATAATTAAATTGAAATCATATAAAGTGGCTGACTTGTTCACGTTTCCCACAGTATTGCCACATACCTAGCCTACGCAATTTATGTTAAGTTCATATTTTAAAGAAAAAAACGTATAAATTACTACCATCAAATTATTATTAGTGTTATCAGATACGAACATAATGCGAGTTCCTCTCGGGGTAGGTAGAGAGTCAAGCACCAGTTCTCTCTAAACTTACATATCTCTTTCTCTTCATCCACATTCATCAGTCACTTCATACATGCTCACCGGTATCGAATACTTTTGATGTTCATATCTAAAGAATAGCTTCGATGGATTCCAAAATAACACATAAACGGGCAATAATTAAGTAAACTAATGGATGACACTTATACTAACAAAACTTAAACTAAGTTCTATTTAATTAAGATATCCAAATTCCGCCGAGTGCATCCGGCCCCAATGGCTTATCCAGTTTCTAGAATGCTTAACGAGAAACAACAATTAATAGCTATTAATTAATTACCCGCACGAATTCCTTACCAAGCTCACTCTTTGTCCTCGGTCCTCATTACTACGCAGATGAAAAGATGCCCAAGTAGGTATAACAACACTTATGTCGTTCTACAAAGAGAAATACATCGTTTTTTAACAATAAAATAAAAGGCCACAGCTAATTTCCGTATTTCGCCTTTATTTACATTATTATTTATTGATGATTAGTCACACCACGAGCTTTACGGTGAAGGAAAACATCGAGAGGAAACCTGCATACGTCTGAGAAGAAATTCAAAGGCGTATGTATAGTCGTGCTTGAGTAACGGCGATATACTCGCCATCTGTCACGTTGGCACCTAATATACCTCTGGCGGAAAGTGGGTGTGTGGGTATTACCTATACACCTCTGCCTACCCCTTCGGGGACCCTTGTGGGAAGGCGTGAGGATATATTATATTATATTTATTATTATTTACATTATTTCTCGATGTATATCGAGAACTTTTGCATACCTCTTGAAGACCTCGTCCCTCGCAAGTGCCGTCCGCGCTGAGCCAGTTGCATTAAGAATGCACACTAATATCTACCGGACCAGCCCAGCCCGAATCAGCAACGTCCTAAGCCAAGATCCGATCCACAGGGGGTGCCCTTAGCTGTGTTTCATTAGCAACTAAGAAATGTCTGGCTGGAGGCCTTTCAGTTTCGCTATTGTTTAGTTTTTAAAGTAGCAAAAGTTCTCAGAACTGAGGGTACGAAAGGCGATTTAAAGCAACCTCTTAAGACTTATATAGAATCGATTTTTTATAAGCCTGATAAAGATGTACCCCACAACGGCTCGGTGGCGCTAGTAGATCAAATATTTGTAAGCAGTACATTATATTTATTCGTCTTTGAAACTAATAAATTTGTAAATTCAGAGGTTAAAACTGCAAATAGTTAGAAACTTAATGATAACCAAACAATTGATTAAATTGATCGAACCGTCAGGGATGGACACGTTAACGATGGGACTACTAGAACCTGAGCTTTAATGAACAGAATAATAAATGGGGAAGCGAAGGAGGTCCTTAGGAATAGTGATGACTAACAGTCTCCTCCTCCTCAGATAGATTCCGTCTAAGCGTTATGATATGTGTGTTCGAGCTGAAAGAAAATCGAGACAAGGTGTGAAGCTTCTGCTTATAAGAAACAATGGGGTTTTGGGGTCCCGGTTACTACTAAGCATCTTGTCGTCGTGTAGCTGAATGGGCGACCACCAATACCATAATTATTTTATGTATAAGGCGACCTTGTGGATCGTCTTATGATATGTTATATTATTAACCAAAGTCTTCAGCGTACAGTGTATTTGGTGGTCAGCCAATTAGGTCAGATGCCTAATCCCACTTTGTTCGGAATAAATCTAAGATCATCAAGGCTTATCATCAAGTAAAATCATCAAGGCATCAAAGATACGCGTACTTTCCGGCACACTACTCAACAGACCGTATGGCCTCACAATATCGTTAGAATTTCGCTAGATGTTGGCTTTGAATCTTCAACGTAAGATCGAATTATGCGTTCAGGCCACGTTGCCACTTGCAATTAAACGAGTATTGAATTTAGTTATTAGTCTATCATTATCCGTATTTATTTATGTACCCGCCAAACAATTTAGGTCAGTTTAAGTTTGGTTAACTCTACCGTAGTATGTACTCGTACTATTCAGTGTGCTCGTACTTATGTAACGCAAGTTAGATAATCCATATTAATATTATAACTGCGTTTGAATGCTGATAATATTAGAAATTCCTATGGCTGTCGATGGCTTTATTTTCACGCCCAACCCGCTTAACTAATTCTGATGAATTTTGGCCTAGATGGTGGGTTTCTGACGTGGGTTAAGTTGTTTATATCTACGTCATAACTAGTCGTCGGGTTTCGATAAAATATGGTATTTTGATAAAACTACAAAAACCAATTTTATCAGAATTACTTAATAATTTTAATTTAAAGTTTTTATGGTTGAATTACAATTACAATACGAACACAATATTTTTTACGACAGTGAGACTAGCATTCTTGAGCCCAAATATGTAGAAAATTGCCCGCTTTGCAGATCCTCATCCATACAGCTAATGTTGCCATTAGTCTCGATCGGCGTCCATTCTGACAATCCAACATCCAGATATGCATCTAGATAACAATTATAAAATCTTATTTGTGTTTAGAACGCGTAAAATTACCATATTCTGCTTGCAAGAACACGCAGACAGGCACTTCAGTAACAATTTTTAATTGTCTAGAAACAAAATTTAAATTCGTCTCGCTTCACTAATAATAATATAGGTATAGCATATTGAATGCATAGAACTCTTGCGCTTCCGATCTACATTCGCGTTATCAGTTACAAAGGGTATATAATTTTATATAATCAGTAGAATATTTATTTCAATTTTATTTATATACTCCATAAGAAGCATGTCGTGAAATGCCAATTACACACATTAGATAATTAGCTATTTCATCATTTATTTATTTTTATATAAAAGTCAAACGCTTCGTACTTTCTGGCAGAACATTTAAGAACAACTTCTTCCAACTTCCTTCCAACCTTTCCAACCTTCCAACCAACTTCCAACCACTATGGTCTCCCATACCATCTCTGCTGGAGGCACTCAATGCTCCAATTAGTTCCAGTGCTCTTCAAAGCTAACTGTAGTGGTGAAGACAACACCTAGAGTACTAAGTACTGCCTAGCACTTAGGTAATTGTTGGTCTGTCTGTATAAGGCAAAAGCGGGACACGTAACAGGATCGGTATGACAAAATCCTTTTTAATTTATAATAATTAAGATAAGTGTTTTCGATTAATTAGGAGAAATACTTTAATTGCAGAATGGCCTTGAACAATAAACTACATTACTAACGTATATGGAAACCCAGCTAATCCAGAAATACTAGCTGACGAGGTAAACGACGGCGAAGGTGACAAGGCTTGTCACACCTACTAATTGTACAAATGCAAGAATTTGTGAGGATGTTTGTTCCTCCTTCACGCAAAACATTGAACAGATTAGATGAAATTTGGCATCGAAATAATTGGCTAGAATTTGACATACGATGTGATTATTCAGAAAAAATAAACAATAAACTTTTACACGGGTGAAACCGCGGAGCGCAGCTAGTAACGTGATATGTTAAAACAAGTGCAAGATAACCGCGACATATTGTACGAATGTCAAGTGATAATAATATGCAATGCAACAGGCGCGGCATCTAGGTATGGATTCGTATGAATTAGCGACGATAACGCCCCCATCGCGCCGCCGCCGCCGCACGGGCGCGTATTTGACCGACATGCCAATTGTGAAGTGATAAGCTCACATTTTTGGTTCGCTCGGTTTAGCAATCAGCCGTTTGAGTCAAAACAATTGCGTATTTTTTTTCAAAACAAATCGTCATATGTATATACGACGGCCATCTAGGCTGGTGGTCAGAGGTTCTGTTTGCTAAGGTTGAGGTCGGGGATTCGATTCCTCATTGGATTCTTGGTTCATATTTCTCACTGATATTTGTTATAAACACGAATATTTGCACTTGAGTACTGGATGTCATTTGTATTTTTGTACGTATATATATATATATATATATATATATTTTTATGTATGAGGGACGTCTTCCAACAAGGAACGCCGTAGGGGAAGGCGGTGTAACAAGAATTTGATTGGCACATTGATCTGTCACGTGGGCACCTAAACATTGAACCGGCGAAATATAGTTGTTATTTAAACGTTAGTCTATGATCCCAAGATCACAAAGAAGTATATACCTACTTTTTGTCTCTTATAATGCAAAAATACATAAGACAACCTGTGTTAATAGTTGTCAGACGTCAGCCCTCAATAATAGCATATTAAACACCCGACAGTTTAATAATATAAATATAGGGTGATGCTTGACTCTAGGCATAATATAATGTCACTCGGGAATCTTAAAGATAACTTGATAGACGTGTGGAGATCTATGTTTCTGTTCTATACATGTTAAGTGTCCAATCCCATCACTATTATTAATGCAATGGTTTGTATTTGTTACTTCTCTAAGCATCCATAGAGCCGGGTCACGGCTGGATGGATTTCGATGAATTTTCGATAATCGAAACATTCGATGGAATGGAGATAGATTTATAGCATAGGACAATGTTATAGCTCTATAAATTTTATAAACTCAAATTGTGCGATGTAATTAAATATCTATTAATTAATTAAAACGCGAATAATAACACCGTTCGGTTAAGTTTCTTTTATATAATCATAGAATATGGTAATATGAATTTGGATTCAATAATTATTAAGTTCAAAGTAGGTTTTACTAATAGGTGGTATGTTGTAGTAAGGCCATATAATATATAAAATAATATAATATAATGTAAAGCTCATTAACCACTCAATCTCAATCTTGTAAGTTAAATATTCTAGGCATGTTGAAATCATGGCCTTCCCATTTTTTCTGTATTGTTGATAAAATATAGCCCAATGCGCGATCACTATCATACGTATGAGAGCAGGGCATAGCTCGTGGGGCCCGCGATTTCTGTCTGCTCGCCTCAAGGCCCGTGAGTCAATGGCACGCCCGCCGACCGACCGCCAAATGACATGCCATCCATAGGACTCGACAATAACTACATAAAAGGAATATTTACTTTTTTTACATTAATTTATTATTTATTTTCCATATTTACAAAACCGATTTAATATTTAAATAACAAAGGCATGGACACGAGAAAACAGACAAGAGCTGATATGAATACTTTTGACACCTTGTAAATTTGATTCAACAAAATTACAAATGTCAGTTTCCCATGTTTCACAAGACACAGTGGCTAAATTAGGTCTATCCTCGGTAAATGCAAAATTTTGTGACTCAATCACACGAGAATGTCTGGATGAAATTGAAGGAAATTTTGCACAGAGATAAATTATTAGCAGGATTTACATACGGGGCACAGATAGTATTCTATAAGCACAATATTCTTGTAGGTTACACAGAGTCGAAGGATTCAGTTGACTGAAATGGTGAGAAATTTCCAAAATAGCCTCATTAAACAGAAACTAAATTGGCTTAAGATCAAACAGCATCGTCCCCAAAGTAGTGAGATCTGTATTTTCTCAATAAGCAAACTGGAAGCAGTAAAAAGGCGCGGTGATATAACATTGATAGAATGACATTGGAATATATTCAAAAGCATCTATTTTGAATTCATAAATTTTGAGGAGTTCGGTCGGTATCCAAGGCTAGACAGTCTTGATAGCATATCGTTAAGCTTATAGCCGTTCCCACGTTATTTGATGAAAACTACACTTTGTCTACTACAAAACTACATTGGATGATAAAAAAAAAACAAAACTGTGGAAACCTTGTATTAAACCTCTGCCTACACCTTCGCGGACCCTCGTGGGAATGTTGTAACATATTTAAGATATAAACATTGATTATCAGGTGGTCCATTTCGAAACATGCAGTGTACATAATCGAAACGAAGCAGTTTTGTCTAGATGCAATTGGAATTCTACTCTCTCTGCGTACCGCGTGAGGGATCGGTATATTTTCTTTTTTATAGTTATACCTCCTTACAAGAATACAAGGATGTAATGGGTATTTTGTTATTATTATTGACTACACTTCCACATTACGTAACTCTACAATTCTGTAGAAGTAGTTCTGTATAAAAAGATTTTGTCCAAAGTATGTACTTACGTTTATACATAGTATAATAATGTTATCAGTGTGGTTTTGGCAAGCATCTGCCGCAAGTTTGGGCTCTGATACCAACGGCAGATAAACGCTATCCTTGGGGTTCACGGCCGCGCTTAGGGGCAACTGCTTTTGAAGCAAACCTGCGTAAATGTTCTCTTGTTAGTAGCATATGGGCTCTCAAAGTCGCGGCTCAGCACAAAAACTGCGGTTTTTATTATATGTACATCATAATAGCATACATTGAACCCTATCATGTGGTGTACATTAACGCATGTGCTATGAATATCCTAGATTATTCAAAAATATTTTAGATAATTTGGTTTGTTGGCGGGCTGGAACATAATTATCTCGCTCACTAGTGTGCTTGGTATTGGATTTGGGCCAAATATTTCGCCTGTACTTAGTAACTTACTTAGTTAATTATTTTTGTGCATATTGTTGTTATTGTACCTATATCAAGTGTTTGATAAAGACATTAAATTATATATACTTTAGACTATTCGTTGAATATGAGATTTGTCCTCATATTTTCCACGCTATATAGATTATAATTTAAAATCATTGAAGTTGTTTTAAACCAATATTCCAACCATCTCTTTTTTATCATTAACGTATGTATAATAAATACAAACAGACACATTTGTTTTTTATTTATTAGTATAGAATATAGATTAGTATATATAAATAAAATCATAGCGGGAGAAAACGATTAACTGTCAAGTAATTAAACAGCCGTGGTATTTGTTCCCACGACGACGGGACTAGTAATTCAAAACTATGGTTGCACACGTCACCGCCATTGTACGAGTTGATTCTCCTAGCAGGTCCAACGCGGAGGAGCCTCGTTACCTAACGTCTATTGACAAACCAGTTGGGATCGACGTGCTGCTAAATATCCGCAACGAATTTAATAATCGTTATATTCTTGTAGCGTTACATTAGAGACATGTGACTATCATTTGTATTATATTATACCTTTGAGGCAAATAAATAGCTTCGTTGATTGCACGTATTTATTTAATGTTTTCTTTTGCTTGGCGTAATGATGATAGCTTGTATACGACGAATTGTAGGGAAGTATTACAACTCACTGAAATATTTATGTGAAAAAAACGTAATATATTTTTTGTAAGTCTTATATAGATAAAAATAATATATCCTCACGCCTTCCCACAAGGGTCCCCGAAGGGGTAGGCAGAGGTGTATAGGTAATACCCACACACCCACTTTCCGCCAGAGGTATATTAGGTGCCAACGTGACAGATGGCGAGTCCATCGCCGTTACTCATATAGATCTTCACTTCTTACAATTGGCTTCAGACCAGCCCAGCTCCCTTGCTCGCGAACCAGCAACGCCCTAAGCCGAGGTCCGAACCCCACAGGGGGTGCCCTTAGCTGTGTTGCTTAATACTTAAGTGCCTGGCTGGAGGCCTAGGTCTCGCCATTGACCGGTTAAGTAGCAAAAGTTCCCGGAACTCACGCTACGAGAGACAATAAAAAAAAAAAAAAAATCTTACAATCGGTAAGAATGTTAGCAGAAGTGTAATTACACCTTCTTTTCGTTAAATTCGGTAAAATGGATAACATTTAGTATCATCACGTATATTTCATTTAGGTGCAAACGTGACAGAAGAAACATTTGTCATCACCCCGCGGATACTGTACATTGACGACCGTCTGATCTAGTGGTTAGAGCTCCTGACTGCGAAACTTGAGGTCGCGGGTTCGAATCCCGCTGAGGGCAGATATTTGTGTGATGAACACGAGTATCTTAGTCTTTTACTACTCAAATGTATTTAAATTTCAAATCTATATTTTCTTCGTTGTATCTAAGATACAGTGAAAAAATTTTTGGTACAGAGCACCGAGATTCGAACCAGAATTCATGACTTAACAAGTGACTACCTGAACCATGTGGCTATCTTGCTTCTTTATATTTGTTGATGTTCAATGGTATCTAGTATGTATTGTATTTGGGCGGGGCTTATTTGATTACGCTGCAGTTGTTATCACCAACCAAATATGGCTCATTATTTCATTGAAGACAAAGGCTTTTAATCAGTGCGCTCGTTCTACATACTGTGACCCGCGTGACCGTAACGCATTTAATTCAGAATATTGATACTCGAAACTTTGGCCCAGATACGAGCAAAGTTTTGGGAGAAAAAAAATATATGTATTTTTTTTTATTACACTTTTTTCCCACTATTTACCTACTGGTTAATTTTGACAGCAATTCAGTTGTCTCAGCAGTATCCAGGTACTGCTTTGTAATAACTTAAGCCATTACATAAATGTATAACCGTGACAGACGAACTTAACCTTTGTTAGAAGTCGCAGGTTCGACTCCAACTGGGGATGAATATTTATTTTACTCTTGGATTACTTATGTGTTTAAGCATTTATAGGTATCTTTATACCTATTTAAGTATTTATATCGTTCTCTAGTTTTTGTAAAACGTGCCGAATCAATGAAAAAAATATTAAGAACATTTTCTTTAATGCATCCCACAGGGAGGCGAAATAGAGAAAGAATCTGGCTGATACAAAATAAATATGAATATGATATTTAGGTATTAGGTAAAACTTAAGATTAAGGAATAACGTGTTACAAAGCTTAGCTATATTGATATTGAAGCCACCTAATTCATTCCACGCATCCTTTCTATACTCAGTTCTAAGAACTCCGAACATTGTTTGATAAATAACCTTCCGTCATTTTATTGCCTAACACAGAAGTACCTACAGAATATATAATGAAAATGAAATAACCGCCACAGGACAACAAAAAGCAGGACAACAGTTACAATTCTACTTATACTAACGCGAAAGTTTGGGAGTATCGATATGGTTGTTTGGTTATTTAATCACGTACCAACGGCCAAACCAAATTCATAATCCGCTTGTTATGCATTTGGATCGAAGGTAGCTTATAAGTACATACAAATAATCACGCACTGTCCCGGGTAGGGATAGTAGACTTAAATTGCAACCAACAAGAGTTTTCATGATTTAGATTTCAAGAATATTTTAAATTATAAATTTGGTGCTCTCTCTCGGTTTCATATATACAGGATATCCCAGAAAATAGGACAGTTTCTCAAATATTTTATAGGGTAATAAATAAAAATATATTTCAAGGTGTAATCTTTTTACCTTATTTTGGCGTAAAAATCTGCTGTAACGATAAAGTTGCGTAAATATTTTAGTTAAATAAAGGCAAACATTTTAAACATGTCAATTCGAAAATTTTGGAGCTTTATGTTTTATTCCTTCGTCTTGAGGTTTTATTCACAAGACCCAACAACTTCTAGAAGAAAATATTTCATTTTCTAAAACAACCTACGTGTGACAAAATATGGTCTACTCTACTCAGTAGAGATAGACTATATTTTGTTAGAAACTATATAATTCCAAAGCAGTACATTTGTAAATCTACTACTCTGGAATAATATAGCTTTCGATAGGTAACATATTAAAAAAATTGGTAAGTTGTTATATTAATTTTATATTTAATAAAAAAAATATAATTAATAAAAAATATTGTACTTAAAATATAGTGCAGTTTTACAAAAAAAAAAACAAATATTTCTTGCTTATAATATTAGTGTATATTATGAATTAGATGTCGGTGTTATTGATCATTTGTTTTATGTTTCATCGCCTTGACTATTCGTATTACTATTCTAGGAAAAAAGAATAGTTTCAAGGTTTCGTTTAGTGTCCTAGAACTAAAATGTAAAGCTGTCAAAGATCCGTCGGTTTTTATTGCTCTACGGGATTTGAATAAGTCGATA
Source organism: Drepana arcuata (assembly GCA_016069955.1). Classification (NCBI taxonomy): domain Eukaryota; kingdom Metazoa; phylum Arthropoda; class Insecta; order Lepidoptera; family Drepanidae; genus Drepana; species Drepana arcuata. The sequence continues at coordinate 28,052 of JACCPG010007971.1, forward strand.
GCGACTGACATAATCACCTTTGCTACCAAGGCCATCAATGTGCCGACCATAGAATCTCTGATTTACAACTGCGCGCTTCCGGCCAAATATTGAGCCCCTCAAATATTTCACCAATGCCCATATTTAACAGTGTCTTCATATACTGTCGGAATTCCCAGCGGCATGTGAGATTACGCAGCGCAACCACTTAACTAATATCAATAAATAAAGAATATGATATCTTAAGCAAAGATCTTTATATAATCTTTTATATCTTTACGCCTTCCCACTAAGGTCTCCGAATCTTGATGATTCTTCTAAAACTCTTCTTCAATAACCTCTTTTCGTCGGAGTAGGTCGGTTCTCAAGCAGGACTTCTTCTTTAGCCAATGCAGGTTTCCTCACGAAATTTTCTTTCACGAGAAATTACTATACTTAAGTTCAGTAAAAACACGTAAGTACAGTTTGGTTGTCTCATCAAATCAATCAAAGAAAAAGTGGGGATAGATTTTTGCAGGATCGACATGACACGTATGTCTGGTGTTTATAGCGTGTTTAGGCTTCTGTAACCATTTGCCACCAAGGATCGCATGCTCTGTACCTTCATTCATGATTTAAAATAGCCACAAATCATTAAAGAAAGAGGCCTTTGTATGGCTTGCCATCGTATAAGTGTATGTAAAAAGACGTCTTACTAAGTATTCTTGAAGGTCTATGATAACAGATATTACAATATGTCCGTTACGAATCCGGGAATAATTTCTTAACGAACGTCACGAAGAACTTCCTTTACTCACTTCACTAGTCAAAACAGCTCACCGGGAAGTTAATCTCAGCCTCACTCAGATGGATGATCATTTGCCATAGATCTATTATATACACATCGTCGTTTCCATAGACTTACAGAGTGGTATATTTTTTGAGATGTCTCTCGATTGTCTCGATTTGATTTGAGAAAGAGACCGTTATACGTACGGTAATGCATAGGATTTGTTAAATTTGTATTATCTTGTTTTATTTTAGTATTTCATTATATATGTTAAGTTAAACTGCCTAATTTAGCATCCTTTTTTATATACTTCTAGATATAAGTAAGTGTAATAGCCGTGGTGGCCGAGTGGTTCAAGCAGTTGCCTGCGACGCAAAGGTCGCAAGTTCGAATCCCGACTGTACCAATGAGTTTTTCTGAACTTAAGTACAGTGATGAGTCACACCACGAGCTGAACGGTGAAGGTAAACATCGAGAGGAAACCTGCATACGTCTGAGAAGAAATTCAAAGGCGTATGTATAGTCGTGCTTGAGTAACGGCGATGGACTCGCCATCTGTCACGTTGGCACCTAATAAACCTATACCTCTGGCGGAAAGTGGGTGTGTAGGTATTACCTATACACCTCTGCCTACCCCTTCGGGGACCCTTGTGGGAAGGCGTGAGAATATATTATTATATTATACTATGTAAGTGGCCTTAAATAAATAAACGAAAATGCCTCCGTCTAGGGGCCTCCAGGTACATCTTACCTTAGGTGCTAAGGGCACCCCCGTGGGATCCAAACTTCGGCTGAGTGCGTTGCTGAATCGCGAGCTAAGTAGCTAGGCTGGACTGGTTGATATTATCGATATGCTTTGGGACTGCTTTTCTGCTCCCGGCTCGGTTCCGGTCGTGGCAAATATTTATGGTTACAGTTTTTAATACAAATAGCGCTACATCTCTTTAAATAAATATTGTACAGCTGACCATAAACCGCAACTCTATTTTAAGCACAGACTCAACACGAAACCGCGGGCTTGTTCGCTATGGCTAAATGACCACTTACCTTTAAACAAAACGCGAATGCACTTTTCTACTACTTATCGATAAAGAACAATTAAATTAATATATAAGAACCCAGGCAAACTATATTGCGCTCTCAAGTAGTCTTTGTTATAATTTTTTTAAATGTCGAGCGTGCGGGCGTGACTTGAGCTATCAATTGCCGAAGATGACGGAGAAACCATCTTTATTTTTCTATTTTAATAGTTATTCCTCCTTCCGTATATTTGGAGTGGGACATATCCAACTCCAACAGATGACAATGACCAGCCGTTATTGAGACATAAATGGGATCAAAGTATGTAACCCGACTTTGTTTTATAGGATATAAAACAAAGATCTAATGATTTAATAATATATATATTTTTTTAATGGGCTGCTTCAGTGTACCTATGGTAGCTTTTAAGTGATCAAGTTTCGGATATCTAGTATCCACGTTCTAATCTTTGAGTATCGATTTCATCTACATAGATCTAGTTGAAATGTGGTATTTCTCTACCTCCTCGCCTATATACAGAAATACAGAATATATTAATAAAACAATGAAAAAGATCACATCACTAAAAGAACGTGGGCGTTAGAAATGTTGCGCTAAACCTCTGTACCTTTCTACGTATACGGCCGATGCAAGCGGCGACGACGGTTAAATTCCACTACATTCAAATCTTGTTTGGTTGGGTCGAGAGAACTGCTTTTACCAACATAATTTACTTGAAATTTTAAAGAACTTTGATACAGTATTCAAAATACTATATGTTACGTCATGACAAAGTACTGGCATAGTTTTGGCGCCCGATTATTAGAGCCCGATTTGGATCTAGGCGCTATGGCTTCCTAGAGGTATTCTATTCAGTGTTTATTAAATATGCTGATCACGTGGCAAAGCGAATTAGCCATCTATTAAGCATACTACGAAAAGCGCAAAGCCAATTACATACATAACGTAGCGTAGAGTACACAAAGAAAACTAAGATTTAAAATTAGCGCTTCCTTAAAAACTTTTTTGTTACTTAGGTACAAATATTCGTAATTATATTGGAACAATGTGTGTGAATTTAATTATACGTGTTATAACCGAGTGTGTAACGGGCTTTAAGTGAACAGGTACTTATTAATCGTACAACAGCCGGAGACAAACGTTTCGGGCCGTTTCCCACGGGGCGGGTGCCGGCTTCCATTCCGGTTTTTGCCAACTTAAATGTTTGTTGTCAAATTAATCTGAAGTCACTTAGTATGCGACACTCGACTCGTCGAGCAGCTATTCATTCATAGCGGTTGGAATGCTAGAGCGCTCGTGGCTTGCCTCGACCGACCTTCGCCGGCTGTCCGCAAAAACTGCGTGAGCCATCGTGATCCTTCTACAACTATGTTGATGGTCCAGTCTGCGCCTGCGCCATTCCGCAGCACCGCCGCCCGTCCGCGCCATTCACCGCACACTTGCCACACTTAGCTCATCTAGCTAATTACTCAACGGCTTAGTTAAAACCTCTTTAATTACTACAACATTAATGTAGGTAATGTATGGGCTAAGCGTGTGACTAAAATAATGACAATTTCTAAGAATAAAGTTGTGGACGGTTTATGAGAATGATCCGCTCACATTTGAACTATAACTTAGCGATGACGAAACCGACATTACATCACAGGGTTTGGCTACGTTTACCAAGCATCATAAAATTCGGTTTCTGCTTCGCTAAGCGCTACATCAATTTGGATTGTGAATTCCTTAGAATTGTTATTTTATTTAGTTAAATTCCGGTATCCTACTTAGGTACGCGTATGGATGAACGGGAATAGCTATGATCTTTCCAAGTCCGTTCAGTTGAGAATGAGTGACAAACACAATTCTCTAACAAAATATGATAATATATGAAAATATAAAAAAGTTTCTCTCGTGACGTTTAACAAGGTCAAAGAGAATCCAATTCCTTTCCTGCGCTGGACAGCAGCAAACTGAAGGTTTGGATCAGAGACGTCGACAGAAGCCCATTTCTTAAACTTCTGGTCATAATGAATACATAATACGAAAAACCAAAGGCCCGAATAGGTCTACCTTTTTTCCAAAGTAATAAAGTAGGTCACAAATATGTGACGTTTGCCCTGGACCTTGCCTCAAGTGATTAAAAACGACTTGTATTGAGGGCTTCTGCCTGGCAATACCGGTCGCACGCTCCGGAATGCTTATTATGGTGAATATTTGTTTCTGTACCTGGGTTTATCAGAATTCATATCATATTAATATACAATAAATGAATTAATTTTATACTGTAGTGTCGTTCAAAGAAGTAGAATTTTGAAATGGGATTGTTTAAAATCATGCAATATTTACACAACGCACTTGATTCTAAACCTTAAAGGAAAAAGTTTTGAAAGACGTATCCATTGAAAAGAAGAACTGCGATTTTAAACAAAGAACATCTATTGATTCTACTCATAACATAGTAAAATGTATAACTACTATTATTTTTTAAGCAGATGCCATTCCAGACGAAATAGGGTGTCATTAACCTCGTAACAGTATAGAAAGCTGATAGATAGGTACCTCAATATTTCTACCGACTCCAAATAAAAACTGCAGCTGTTACGTTTTAAGAAATCTAAGAAACCATACTTAAGCCGTTGTCTACAAAGACTTACAAAGAACAATGTTTCGTGGTAGGTAACATTCATATCGTTTACGATTTCCAATTTTCTTTTCAATTTGATCAACCCACCAAGCAACTTTGGCGAGGCGTGCTCACACCCAAAATTAGGAGTAATAAAAAGTCTAACAGCTAGTTTATGAATAAAGCTTTTTGGCGGTCGAAGCTGTTATTAAAGAAGCACACTTTAAAACGTAATATACCTACCTTCATATCCAATTAACGTATTCATTTACACGGTAGATACTCAAATAGGTATTCTTAACCATACATACATAACAATTTTGTATGCTTGCAAATTTTAAGTAAAATGGAATTCTCAAAGGAACAACTATGTAATAAACGGAAAAGTTTGATCGGCCTATTCTTAGAAACCAATTTTTATTAGTATGCAATTTTTTGTCTATTTGACCTATTCTATCTCTTCCAATATTTTTGTAAGAGTATTTATTACATATATGAAAATGGTGTGTTAAAAATACCGGAGAGTTGCATCTACCGTTGGTAATGAGGTAAATACATATATATTTACCTCATTACCAACGGTACAACATACAACGCTTTGAATTTCTTTTTTCCAACCTGCACCTACTCCGTAAGACCAGGGAACTCATCCTTAAAACTCCTACCTTCACTTCTTCTTCCTATTCCAAATCCTTCACTGCGCAAGCTGTTCGTCTATGGAACTCGCTACCCCAGAACATCAGACTGGCAAAGACATTGAACTCCTTTAAGAAACTTTTATTTGAACACTATTTCTCTTCATAATTTATTAATATATAATGTTTATGTATATTTTATTGTAAGTATATATATATATATATATATATATATATATATATAAAGTAGTTATATGTATCGTATTTATTTATTTATATTGCTTAGTGTATGTATATTATAGTAATTGTGTATATTTCATCCGCTAAACTGTCACACCTACCTTTTTTTTCTTTTTTTCTCTATTTCTTTTCTCTCTAACTTGGTTGCCTGGAAGAAATCGCTTTTGCGATAAGGCCGCCTATTTGTGCGTACTACATGTTGTTCTCTGTTTTTTGTCATCCTATTTGTTTTTGTAGATGTGTGTGTACAATAAAGGATTTAAATAAATAAATAAATATTTTTACTGTATACACTTTTTTAAATGGCGTTCAATAAGTGTTCCCATCCCAGTACCTATCACATATATGGATTTTTGATTAGATTCAAAAGTGATATGAGTGTGGGAGCGAGGAGTAGGGAAGCGGTGTGTGATGGCGGGCCTCGCTGAAACCCATCGGCACCTCCGCGGTGACGTCACGGCGGCCTGCTAGCGCCGCGCCGCCGCCGCCCGCGCCGATCAAGGACAGTAAACATTACCAGGTCAATGCACGCTGCTGTCTCTACACACTTTTTTACACTTTGGCCATGACTGCCCTACCAACAGCCGTGAACAATTCCATAAGAGGCCCACTACCTAAATTCAAACTAAATATCGAAAGACCAATTCAACTGTACGACTGCCTACTAGTATAATAAAATTATAAATACCAAATATACCTCTGGCGGAAAGTGGGTGTGTGGGAATAACCTATACACCTCTGCCTACCCCTTCGGGGACCCTTGTGGGAAGGCGTGAGGATATATTATTATTATTAAAAATACGAAAGTGTCTAAGATGTTCTTCCTCTTTCACGAAAAAACTTGATATTTGGCACAGAGATAGATTATTTGCTGTGAATCCAGCTATGATATATTTTATTACGGAAGAAAATAACAGAAAAAATCTAACAGTCCTAATCAAATTTTCGCGGGGGAAACGGCGATAGGTAATATTGTGCATACAAACTACCCACGTACGCAGGTAGGTATTAATTTATACCACACACATTCGACATTCAAAAGTCTTTGAAAAGGTCATTTCATGAATAAATATTTAAATATTAAGAGTATTATGCACATTATTCTATTTACATTAATATGTAGACGTGTATAATTTAGGTAATGTCATGTAACACAATGAGTATACATTACATCTGTACATTACAGGGCGCTATGGCGCTCATTAGGGGAGGCCTATGTCCAGCAGTGGACTAGAGTGGGCTGTTGATGATGATGATGATGATGATGATGATTATATCAATATATACTTACCTACAATATAATTTATAACAAAATTTAAATCTTGACCATTTCAGAAAACTGTTATTTTACAGTTTTAACAATAAAGTCCTCGAACGAAATAGGAACGAGTTTTATAAATCATGTATCACTTAAAACTTTCCTTTCTGTATTTGAACTAGAATTTCGGTTGGTTCCTGTTGCTTCTATTAAGAGTAAATTTTTTTGATACTCTTGAATAATTACGAGATAGAAGCGGACCACGTTATTAGAACCTAAGCAAGCAAGAGAAATATAAGCAGTGGGACACTTAAGAATGGGAACGTCAAGAATCCTCGAAACCGGCGACAACGTATGAAGAGAATGATAGATGTAGATGTAGCGAAAGAGGTGTCTAAGTCTAGAGAGAACTAGGTAACTCTACTCTACCTATCCTGTGACGCACTCAGTGTTGTTACGTATATGTAATGAGGCAGCACACATGACGGTTAGGCTCCTGATGCAATGTGACGCAACGCAGAACGTTGTTGCCTAATCAACTCTAACATTCTACAAACAGTTTTCAGCTATCATGATTTACGACAAGTCACACACTGTTTCAATCTAATCATTGGCTTTAATAACTGCAGATAGGTGATAAGGGGTCAAATAATATCATTAAATACATACGTAGATCAAGTTTTTTTCAAATCACAAGCTGTATGAAAAATTATTACGAAATTCAGCCCAAACAAAATTCCTTACACTAACCCACTAGGTTACTACAAGGTAATCGACAGGGATGTAATTATCATAGGTGAACTTAGTATAGTAATTATATTTTTTCCTCACTCTATCTTTTTAAGTCTATCGAGAATCTCTATCCCACCAGCGAGGTTTGCAATCTAGATTTTACGAGTAAGAGTTATACCACTCCGCGACAGCGTATTATAACACTCAAGGATAGGAATGTCAAGAGTGAGCATGTATGGAGAGGCTGATGAATTGGGACGAAATATAAGAGGCCTAACTTGTGATGTCATCACGACTTCCCACAAGGGTCCCCGAAGGGGTAGGCGTGTATAGGTAATACCCACACACCCACTTTCCACCAGAGGTATATTAGGTGTCAACGTGACAGGTGGCGAGTCCATCGCCGTTACTCAGGCACGACTATACATTCGCCTTTGAATTTATTATATATATAATAAAAACGAGTCTCGAATCTTGACGTAATGCAGTCATAAATAATGTTAACATGTGAAAATGAAGCAACCAGTACACAAACATTCTGAATTCAAAATTATTCCTTATCTTTATTTATTGCAGTAAAAATTTGAACAGGTTGACGTATTCTTTCCCTAGTTACGGCAGGATTAAATATTTATTTAATTATTTAAATAAATACTAGTTGTACCCCGGATTCGCTTACAAAAAGTAAATTTTGTTTCGTTGTAGACTTTATTTGCAATAAAATAAATCGTGTGTTATATGGTGCTTAAATCTTTCTTGGTCCACAAACATTCGCATTTATAATATTAGTAGGAAAGGAATACTGCCCGATAGTTACTATGTAAACCAATCTATGCAGTTACATTATAAATGAGATGCACCGTTAAGAAATGGTATGCAGTGAGTCGTCGCATCTATAATTTCCGACAGTTTTTAATGTATCTCCATTAAAATCCGCCATTGTCTTTAGTTGTTCCAGACGAATGAAAGATGGCGCTTTGTTTTAACCACACTCGCATGGATAAGCCATAGAGTTGTATTTGACATAATTTCGTGTCCATATCCTAAATTGTTGGAACCTTGCAATTACTTTCAAAGTAAAATTTGAAGACGGATGTAAAGTTGTGCCTGAGAAATGGTGACTGACTCGCCATTTGACACGATAGCACCTCAATTTATCTACGGTGAAAAAGGGTGTCACAGTATCCTGATGAAATGATATAGGTAGGATGAGTTTGTTGAATTACTAAATTTAGTCAATCACTTGTATTTTTATTTTCCTATATCTGGCAGATTATACAGTATCGTCTTGAGAAACAAAACACAAAATTTCATGCGTTGCTAGAAAATTATTAAAAGTATGTACATTTATCAATATGTCTTTGTTATAAGCATGCAAACTAGCGCAGCTTAGCCTATATTCTGGCCTAATATGCAGAAATTTCTCCTATATGCATGTATTGCTTATATACAGTCAAACCTGGATAAGTGAGAACTGGATAAGTGAGAAAACTCTATAAGTGAGAGTAATAGTCAAGACCCGTCATTTTAAGCTCCCAAAACCTCTATTAGCGAGAAACAGAAACCTCTGTAAGAGAGAGTCGTTTTTCCCTCATGGACCTCCGTAAGTGAGACTGCTACTTATCTATACCTCTATAAGTGACAGTCGAGCTTTATTTATTTTTGTTATTTAGGAACAAATGACAAAACCAATTACAAATTTAACATCTGCTATTTATTCTTAACTTTCATGGAACTTCCTACCATTGTTTTTGTATTTTTTTCTCATAAATATTTGTACCTATTCTATTTAGTGGAACTAAATAACGTTGTTTTTAATTTATCGCATTCTTTTCGAATTGACACGTGTGTCTGTGATCATATTATATATATTACTACATTCGTACTTGCTGTGACTTGCTATTGCTGCGTACCTCTATAAGAGAGAAACGCTACCCATGTACCTGCATTAGCGAGAAACTCGGGTTAGTGAGAAACCTCTATAAGCGAGAATGAGATTGTGCTCCCTTGAACTCTCTCTTATCCAGGTTTGACTGTACTTAGATTTATATCTAGTCTTACAAACTACAACGCTTCCTATACGGCAACAATACCCATAAGTTTCTTCATGCATGCCCGCTAGTATTCCTGTTACCGTCACTAAGTGCTTAGTAATTTAACCTGGATAATTGGTCTTAGTCTTCGTCGATTATCCTCAATTTTTCTTTTTTGCCGTTGGTACTTCGTTAGTATGAATTTTCAAGCATTCCCACAGGGGTTCCCAAAAGGGTAGGCGGAGGTGGTTATTACTCTCTCAGCTCTGTCAGACTTTTTCGCCAATTACCAACGCTACAACCTACGAGTCCGTTGCCTGTCACGTTTCGCAATCGCGAATGTATGTATGTACATATGAGCCTGAATTTATTATCAGACGTATGCAGGTCTCCCCATGATATAGGTGAAGTAACTTATGTTCAGTACACCTCATTGGTAGAGACAGAGAGATTTTGCAAGTAACTATTTAAAACTCTCGGCGTACGCTTATAAAAACGTTCAACGTTCTATACGTACCTCATGGTTTAACCCGTGGAACATTTTGTTATATTAATAAATCTTTTTTCTGGAGTACAATATATCCAATGTGTTAATAAGCGATCTCTGGGCCAAATTTAATGCTATTCCGTTCAACCACTGTGTCATGATTGAGTAACTAACATCTTCAACAAACGCATTATAATATTATTCATAGTATACAGCAGTACCACCAATACCAGTTCTTCCCACTGAGGCTCTTCGCACGCAAGTAAGACAACTCATACTAACAATGGATAACATAATTGTAATGGCGTTAGTTTATCTCTAGCGAAAGTCTCACGCTCTACCTACATCTTTCCATTTTTATAGCTCACTTAATTGGCGATCTCTTGTTATCTGATTGCAGTTATAGAAATCTATGTGCAGGCGGACTTTGTCTATCTCTACACCTTTGTTAATCAGAACAGATTATATACGTACGAGTGGTACGAAGTGTGTTGTTCAAATCGACCGAGATTGTCGAGAGTACACGAAACGGCGAGGCTGGTAAATGTGGATAAAGCGCAAGAGGTCTGTAAGCCTAGAGTAACTCTTACGGTAGTAGTTCTGCTTAGGCTTGAATGTACTCTCAATAATTACCCGTGAGGGACTCGCCCTGAAATTTATATGTAAATTACAATTCCCAATTAATAACAATTTAAACAAGCTTCCTTACGCTGCTGGTAAAAGTTGTCTCAAAATGATCCTTAATGGTCAATAATAGCCTACGCCGCAGCCATTACACTAGAGCATTGGAAGGGGAGTTATTATATCTGACTTAATAGGGCTAAATAGATTCACCGCTGTTGATACGCTTTGCGCTATCACTGGAACGAACTTACACAACAACAGTACGTCGTGAAATGAGGAATAACTAGAACATCTTTTTTTCTACAAGTATTTTCCATAGGTATCATAAATAGGTATCGCAATTATCTTATGACTAAAATACGTGTACTTTTATGATATATTTTCTATGGCGGAAGACCTGATTCGCATCGACCACGTGAATCGTTGCTCTTAATGTTCCCATCTATTAATGGTTGGATCAATTTGACGCAGGTTCGGGAACGTAGTATTCTTCCAGGCACATTAGCTTTGTATCAATCTGTTTTTTCAACGAATCTTTCATCACACAGCCTTGTCTTTATGTATATTTAGATAATTTGCTAACAGTTTATATATTATTTTTCCTATAATAAAATATGATAATTGTTCATACTTTAGTATGACGATGGAATACACCAATCACACTAATTAAAGATACAAAAACATGAAATAGAATATGCAAAGCGAATACGTTTGAAAGTAGATTAGTAGAGTGTTCATTAACCTTTAAAATTGATGAAACAATTAAAGATGAGAGCGTTAAGGGTTATGATGATCGTGGGTGAAACTCACGTTTGTATGTCTAAACGCTGCTGGTACTTTATTCTTTCTGCCATCCGCGTAAGAAGCTCGAAGCGATAATAAGTACATTTGTAGTTTAATGCTCGAATGAAGATTGTAACGCGAAATTTGTAGACCATTTTCAATTGTTTCACTATTAAAGTATTTCTTTTTAGTCAAGTAGAGAGTCAGTTCAGCCGGTGAACGGTGCCGTTTGCATTCCATTTCGCTGCGTTCCTTTACGCAGTGTCGAGCTTCCAAGAAAGAATGACGTCCCGCTCGCTCCAACCATTTCATGTTATTGCCGTGTTTCGGAATTCTGTTCATTGTTTGCACTCAAAGCTCATTCCAATACGAGTAAGGAAACTAAGTGCGTGTCCGGTCCGGTAGACTACCTCGTTTGGAATTGAAATCCTTAACGGCTTTAAATTTAATCCTAGCAAAAGATTTGGTGATATGCATGATGACGCCATTAGTCTATCGTAAAATTCCATCATAATTTATAAAGCCTTATTAAATTACCACCATATAAGTCTACATTTGAATAATGCTATATCAAACTACAAAAACAAAAGAAGTCGCATATTCTCATAACAAATTGAAGCAATGCAGTTGAGAAACGAGTATGCCACATCGGTGGACCCTTGTGGTAGGCTATAGTAAAGTTACCAGCATTAAATAGACCACGAGACGTAATGTATACGCGTCTCAATACAATTATTCAGCAATAAAAATATGTTTGACCGCACAGAATGCTGGTCGCCGGTGCCAAAAAAAGAAGAAAAATGTGAGAAACAATAAAAGTGTCGCCCTCATATTTGCGAGAGGCCGCAAGGAAGCCGGCTAGCTGATGATTAATGACGCGATTATAATGTACTTCCTGCGCCGGCGCAGCTCAACCATAGGTGTGCATAACTGTATTGTTGGCGTAATCCACCCTTACCCCACATTCCGCAACATCATCTAGCTTAAATTTCTTTTACTTAATACTTTATAGTTAATAAAAAAAAATTGCTCAAAAGGTTAGGCGCTAAAGCATTTATTTGTATCTCTAATGCAAGACTTTATGAAGGACCGCGATCGTTTCAACACATTTTATTAACATTTACAGAAATGACGCCCGATCTCTAGACATCCCGCTGTAACGAATCAACACATTCTTTTATCTGTATCTGGGCCATTTGCCCCTCTGGCCGTATTAAGTCCATAAGTATTTGCCATTAGCAAAAAGAACTCCACACATGCTCCGTATAACGAACACTTTTATTTGGCCATTGACATTTGAAACAAGGAACACGTAATCATTCAATGTCATGATTCACTATTTGAGTGGGACACATCTCCGATGTAATAAGTAACGCGGGTCTAATATGAATGGCAACTTAATACACATTATATATTTAGGTAGGTACTTATTATGCTGTTCAATTACGGAATGTCGTAATTTGAAATGAAGGCCCGATGTCAATTTTATCTTAACAGACTGGTAATACTGTGGTCTTTTAGGCTACGGAAGCCATTACCTGACTACGAGCGAGACTAGGCGGTACGGGCGTTTTCTAGTTTTACATCAACATTTTGTACTCAAGCGGTTAAAATTTAAATTAGGTATTTTATTAAATAATAATAACAAAAATACGTTCTCTCTCGCAGCCATGTTAATGTTAAATTTGACGTTGAGATCGAGGTATTAATTAATATATTATCTAACTCCTGAGACAAAGAGGTTTGACATACAGGATTCCTACGGACTACTAACTAAATATAAATAAACGTAAACGTATCAAATAATTAACAGTTATAAACCGCTTTATTAAGGAGTAAGATAGTAGTGTTATTCACGAGTATTCGAAAACATTAAAATACTTTTTCACAGGATTACATTATTTCACCGTTGCAGATATCTTTACAAGTATACGCTGGGTTGTACCTGAGCAAATAACCTTTATTTAGCAGTAATTTGTATTCATACTGCATACTAAGCTCGCTCACCGGGTGACAACACTTGCCAAAAATTCACCGAATTCATATTCAATTTTAAGTATATTTTAACGATTTTATAAACGAATTAAGCTTCTTCGATTACGTGCCTACTTATATTTTTTTAATGGATTCTGTTCATATTCCGGAACCACTTAAGTTTTTTTCAATATCCTCTAATATGTCGTTCTATCAAATCGATTAGACACTCGCGAGCATGCTTGAATAGGCTGAATAGGCTATGAGTTTGGATGAAGAGCAAATGAACTGTAAGGCTAAAGGGAACTGGCGCTCTACCCTCTCTGCCTCTGATGTTGGTATGTATACACATTATGCTCATTAATATATAAGCGAAATACCACTAACTTATTGATTCATACATACATACATATAATCACGCCAAGTCCCTAACGGGGTAGGCAGAGACTATAGAGCGCCAGTTCTCTCTAGACTTGCATATCTCTTTCGCTTCGTCCACATCAGTCTCTTTATACATTCTCGTGGGTTTCGAGTACTCTTGACGTTCCCGTCCTTGAGCGTCCGATCTTATTGATTCATCACGAGCTAAATAAAACTATACAACAAATTGACGTGAAATTTTGTATTAATTAATGTATTTCACAAATAAGACGATCACTATGAACGGATTTTATTGAAATCCAATCCAAAATGTATGTCTCATAAAATATCACAGGCAACAATAATTGCTAGGTAACCGTTACGATCAACATGCAAGTGTTCCAGGTATTTCAGGCATCGTTTCTTTTCTCTCCAGCGAAACTGGTCAGGACAGCCATTTGTGTCGGTTAGTGGGTATGTAGATGGGGTATTATAAAGTAAAGTAATCTTTTTGTAGCCAAGGACGAATTTACCCTGAGTAAGTAAGTGTTAAAGTAAGTGACCGTAGTACGTAACAATAGCCACGAAAGAGCCCACCATATTTGAAAAATAGTGAGACGACAATCTCTCAATTAACATTACAGTAAATAAAAATAGAACATATTAGATAAATTGGCTAGTTACATAAATAAGTACTCGAAAAATCAATAGTTTTTCCTGTTAGACAGAACCAATGAAGCGTATCACTGAATTTCCAGTCTAAAAACCGTGACTCCAATCGTTAAAGTAACTTTTTGTTGTATTATAACACGAAGGGTCTTTGTATTTATTTGAAATACTTCCCCACGTCGATTGAAAAGGTTTTAGCGCTACGGCATGAGTGGAACATTCCTGTACTTACTTCCTACCGAAAATGTATCTTAACACATATTTCGCTTCTGCATTTCGATCTCTTTCTCGAATAGTTAACAAAATAACTATGAATTGGTCCATTGGATTACGCACACCAGACGTGTAAAAAGCGATTAAGTTTTTGTTCCCAATTCTGACGAGACAGTCACAGAAGTTTCGGGTCGAAAAACTGAACTCATTTCAACGAATCACGAAATGTTCATTTTAGGATGGCTAGACATAGCGGGCATCGCAGCATTTAGTGAGTTTAATTTGAATAGATATAGGTTCATTGTCATTATACAAGTCGCTTTGTCGATTGGTATTAGTAATCTACTACATTGAATGCCTCTGGTGAATAAACTAACTGGCCGTTATAGAAACCACTTTAAACATTTTTTAAGGTAAGCAATAATCAACTATACACATAATATTGTTCTAAGTAAAAATTGCAACTATGCAGTGTTAGTAGTATACTTACCTATTTGTTATTGTGAATAAAAACGATGACCCCTATTGTATCTACTAAAAATCATACATATAAACTGCTAGCCCCCCCAGGTCGAGTAGGTACGTTCTCAAGGTGACCGCCTCAAAAGTGTTTAAGTTACGCAGAACATTCTTTCGAATTATAAACTTGTGCACTTACCACTTACTTATAACTCTGTTCATACTTATATTGGGGATTTCAGTTATTATGGATTGATAAATATAGATAAGTAGGTAGGTATCTATTTAGTGGCGCTGTCGGTGGTAGGTACCTGCTTATCCCTGGAATTCAGCTTATTTAGTAACTACATACATACCTACCTACCTCTACGCCATTGTATGAGAAGCCAGCAAGACCACTGAGTCCAAGTTAGACTAGAGTAGAGCGTGAGCGAGCAAGAAAACGTGTTATGTATTATTATTTCAACGTCGAATGGGAGAAACCTGCGTGCGGGCCTCACAGCTCCCCCCGCGCGCCCCGCCGATCATATGTTCGGCGGCAAGGCGCGCGCCGGCTGCTCACTGCGACTCGGGCACTCGCCGGCGTTGCAACGCACAGTGCTCCTACGCCACTCGCTCGCGCACGATCAGCTGTCCGGTCCGCGACGCACGCGAAAACTATACGCACGTACCCCAGGCGGGCAGTGCGGCGAGTGTTGACATGGAGCTGTTGTGCGCCGAGCGCGTGAGCCCCAGCAGTGGCAGCGGCAGCGGCGGGCCGCGGCCGGCGCCAGCGCCGCGCTGTGCTGCGCCCGACCCGGTCCTGCTGCGCCGCCGCGTGCTGGACAACCTGCTGCGCACCGAGGAGCGCTACGCCATCACCACCAACTACTTTGGCTCCGTGCAGACCGAGGTCACCCCTCACATGCGCCGCCTCGTCGCCGAGTGGATGCTAGAGGTGAGCGCACACGCGCCGTACCGCATGCCGCACCCACCCGCGCTGCTCGAACGTTCGCCATTTTGTCTCGTTTTCCGGCCACGTGTAGGCACAGTCCAGCAGCCGCTCTCGCCACCAGTGGCCCTCGTATGCCCTAGCCACTGACTGTCGATCGGTCATCCCTCCTTCACGCTATACCAACTTTCCGTCATACCATTTCCGTCATAGAAATTGTGTTCCAATACCAAGTTTGTGGCGAACCATTTATGTGCTTTAAATACATAGTTCTGCCAGTAAATAGGTACTAATACCTTATAACACCTGATCTACTACGTTAAAATGTAAGAGAGAATGAACGAACTGAGAAATCAGCCTCATATCAGCTGATGCTGCGACATTGTTTACATGATCAGCTGAAAATGTCATTTCCCAACGATAGAATATTTCAAACCTATACGCTAACGTGATTCCAGTATGAATCTTATAGGAATCGACTTATCATAGAATTTGTTCAGAACCCACCCAGAACAAAAAAGAGGACGAGTATAATAAATAGTGTCTGTTCATTTCGGTATTTTGTATATTACAAGTATTGAAAAGGATATGATAACGAGATTAGGTGGTAGGCAGTGCCGTGTGGTATGGGCCAAGTAACTGGTCGTTCACGGTGCGGGCGCTAGCAGCGAGGGGCCCCGGACGCGCGGCCGGTAGCGGTCGCCGACCGATGCGACTCGCTCGTTCTATTTGAATAATCAGCTGATTTTGACACGCACACAGCTGACGCTCTGTTGCGCACTTATCTTTGCTTGTACATATAAATAATTGCTAGCGCGCACATAAACGTCACTGTTCAAGCTCCGTGGCCTAAATGACTGTGTTTTTAAATGGATATTGTTAACCATGCAACTAGTTAAATTTGAGAAGCTATTTCTTGTGCTCTCAACGTTGTCGTTATCTGATTTCTTGTTGAATATTATGTCGGAATAGTATTAATGGACTATTTAATTAACAAGTGCATATGAGATTAGTCAGCTGTTAGAAGTATGAGGCCACGTGGAGCCGGCCGGCGCGCTCCCCTCCACCGGAGCGCAGTGAGGTTGACGTCATACCGTAGCTGGGGCCGGGGCTATGGCGGCGCATGTGCCACGATTTAACTTCCTCTAACCTCGTGGGTATACTCACTCAAACCAGTTGCATAGCGACGTTTCAGCTCAAGCAGACCGAAACGATCTTCGATGCCTGTAAGGTCAATGACACTAATAAATATTCACGTTGCCGTCTAAGTCTAATTTCATAGCTCGCTTTAAGCACGAAATTCAATACATACCTACATCGACGATGTGTCTGGCTATAAACGTTGCATTTGCATCTACGTAGGTGAGGTAGAGGATGAGTCGCCGTTCGGTTGGCGAGATAACATGCAACAGTGCGTTAATCGCGGGCCGTTTATTAGCCGCCGCCTGGTGCGGTCTGTGGTGGGCCATTCAATACACGGGCGCTCGTTGTGCTTCAGCAAACACCCATGGAAAGAAACACATAGATATTCCATAATTATTATGATGTTAAGCCGTGGTCGCCGAGCGGTTCGAGTAGTTACCTGCAACACAAAGATTGCTAGTTCGAATCCCGACTGTACTAATGAGTTTTTCTGAACTTAAGTGCAGTGATTAATTACACCATGAGCTTTACGGTGAAGGAAAACATCGAGAGGAAACCTGCATGGCACTTAAAATATGTCTATGGCGGATAGTGGGTGTGTGGGTACAACCTACACATCTGCCTACCCCTTCGGGGACCCTTGTGGGATTCCGTGAAGATGTATATATATTATGATTATGTTAGACCTGCCAACCATTATACGCTTGTTAACTTTGACACCAAGTCTCTGACCTCTCTCACCTACGCTGTACCCACTTTCATAGTACAGGAATCGTTCTTATCCGGAGTTAGCTCTAAACTAACATACAATGCTTATTCAATGCAAAAGTTTGTATATTTCAAATATATTACAATTGTAGGCATCCTAGCCACATATTACGTAGATCGATTATTCACTGTTCGCTGACCGATAAGTTTGATAACATTCCATTTGTCGTTAAAACGTAGCCAAAGCTCGTAAGATTTCACTTGTAACTATAATGTAAATTCGTTTCGCCGAGCCTTTAGTAATGAGCTGAGACTGAGAGCGTGAGATAGCTTACAGAGTCGCGCGGGTAGTTCCTACCAACCTACGTGCTCCTCGGGCCGGTTAGAATCGCGTTACATCCGTGTGAAACTATGCGGGAACAATCCACAACTCCCATGACACTCTTCATTAGCTTTATTAATAGGTCTACACCACTTGCTTTCGCTTTTCCATGTTTTTCTTTCTTCTATTCACCAGTCGGACGTCCATCATACTTAGCCTGTAACGTTAAAGAGACATCGGGCTGATAAGCAGTATATAATTCAACCATACAGAATATATCCAACATAGATCAATAACATTATAAGAATTCTTTAATCAAATAAATAAAGGTTCAATCTTTGCACTACATTGATGATACATCAGTTCCCAAGCTTAATATTTGCAATGGATTCTCTTAAAGCTCGTAAGTCCACGAGGAAACTATATTCGTAGCATAATTTACAAGTAATGCCATACCATTGCCGCTGATAAGAACCATATCCAACCGCTACAGGAAAGTATGGCTATGACTTGTATTTATCGCAATAAGTGTATTTCCATTTTATATATAGGTTATCAGGAATTCCGGATGATAAACTAAACATGGCCTGGGCGCGGCATATATAACCAAGACTTCTTAGAACTCTGATCACAACGTTTGACATTTCATTCAGGGTTTAACGTAAGCTTTTATTTCAGCTGTGCGAGGACCAGGGATGTCAAGAAGAGGTGTTTCCCCTGGCCGTGTCTTACTTGGATCGGTTCCTGAGTACATGCACAGTCGGGAAGAGCCAAGTGCAGTTGCTAGGAACGGCTTGCCTACTGCTCGCCTCCAAGTTGAGGGAGCCCGGGTCTCGTGCCCTCCCCGCTGACCTCCTGGTCTTCTACACCGCCAACAGCATCACACTGTCAGATCTATGCGTGAGTATCCTTCACTATTTAGAATTATTATTATTTCCTCTATATGCTATTCTTAGTGTTGTATGTTTGGGACTCGGCTTGATGATTTGTATTTAAGCATATTATATTTAATAAAGAAATCCGCTAAAGAAGAACATCCGTGGAAATGAAAGATACTACGTATACTTTACATATATGTTGGTGCATATTAATAATACTGAGAATACACGTAATGATTTAACAAATTCATAATCTCAGTTTAAGCAAATATTTTATTAAACTGTTTTGTCGGCTAGTTTCATATTATTAGCCAGCTTCATAATATCAACTGTAGCGTCATCAGTTTTCTATAATATATTATATGCATACATATATAGTAGCCGTGTTTTTCGTATTGCACTCTTAATATCTCTACGGGGACCCTTGTGGGCAGGCGTGAGGATATATAACATCTCTACTAAATTTATAATAAATAATAAATTTGTGTTCCAATCATCTGCATTCCATCTATGTACTTCTGGGTGAAGTCATAAGATTTAATTAGCCTTCTTCGTTCGGTACAGCTGATATCACATAAGCATGCGGCTTTGAGAAGCCACCTCGTTGCATTGCTCACCTGCATGCATTGATGTGGCATCCAACTATGAGAGCATTCGTGTCGTTCACTCCGCTGATTTCTAAATCATTCGCGCACTGAGCATCCGTGAGAGATTGGAATTCCACATTTATTGCGGTACATTATTCAAAATTATTGGCATGATTGCCTTGATAAGCGTAGGCGTTAGGTATGAGACTTTTAAGCTACAACTTGTATATCTATTAGCGTCTATAGAATCTATACACATACAAAACTCGTTCGTATCTAAAATACCGAAGAACTGGCGCTCTACTCTCTCCGCCTTATCCTAAAGTCCAATCAACATTAGAGCTTTATTTTGTATTCTCTTGACCAGTATAACATAAACTACGTTAATAATAGCTTGTAGTCCGAGATTAGAATTTGTTCCCGAAATAGTTTACAGAGCACGATGACAGCACACTATTCTGGTGCATGAAATATCTGGACTATTTCAATATAAACAATACAGTTCAAACTAGTTTATGGTTGCAGTTACTCAGTAGGTATTAGATTGTTATTGATTCAGTCCTATAGTCCGAGCCACGTCCTCATATCGCTTCGGGGTCACCCGACACACTGCTTCAAATATATAATCATATTCACATATTTACCCCAATGGCGCACATACCTATAGGTATATTTAAATGTTGCATTGCAAGACTTACTGAGGCTGCCTCATTTATTGCCAATCTAAAGCATTCAGTCAGAAGTTAACCTCTTTGGTACATGCTTCGAACACGTGTCAGTAAAATTGTTTGACTTTGTCCGCATTATGATGGTTAATGGTTGCTTAATCTGTAGTGTAACGTAACATTAATATGGTCGGTATACCCGTATACCTATTGGAGATATATATATATGTTAGTAAAGGTAATGAGGACCGTTCAGTCGATTCGGTTGCACTGCATTTCGGGCGCGGCGCGGCCACCCGCCCGGGGCCCCGATGTCGCCGCTCGTCCCGTAGATAATAAAGTGCACGCCACATTTTCGCGCGTCATTATACAATACTTGTTTTACCTGCAAGTGCATCACGTATGCACCCGATGCACACTATGATGTAATACCATATTCATTTGTTTTATTTATTCTAAACTATTTAATCAGTACTTATTTGTACCAAACTAATATTACTTACGATTAGGATACACCACGACGCCGTGGTGGTCGCGTGGTTTAAGGTTCAATTCTCTATTAGAATTAGCTTTGATGAACTTAAGTACAGTCACATCACACAATATTATGATTCGAAAGTCCACCTTGTTACGAAACTCAAACAAAGTCTATTTGCCACATTGCCTATATGTAAAGGGGCTTTTATCTTCGGTAATACTCTTAAACCAGAACTCCTATGGGGAGACCCTGATAAGAAGACGTAGACTGACTGAATTTATGGAAAAAAAAAATTTACGATATTTAAATGCGACCTGGGTTCTTGCTAAGTGGTTATATGGAAAGCGTGAATACGTTTGGCTGGTCGGCGAGGAATGCGACAGGCGCGGTCTGGGAGGAGGCTGCCCCGCGGACAGTGTCCCCTAACGAGCCGACGGCTTCTCGGAAGAATCGCCGAACGAGGCTCGCGTTTCAATCAGGCCAATTACAGGCGAAGCACGCCGCTTATTTTTTCTCACGCCGCGTACGACCGCCGCTAACCTCATCTCACGAAGCGCGAGCTCTTAAACACTATGCCGATAAATGAGATCGCACATCCAAATATACTATTCTAGATGTTTTATGACTTCTTTTTATCATGGATCGTGATTTAATACGCTTGTAGCAATTTTTCTATCTTAATCGTGGAGTAAATCGCTTGTCAATCAATTTTAATTGATTTTATTGTGCATCTCATGTGGCAAAAAGCATAAGGCTCGCGGGTTACCATAGCCGTATAAGATCGCAATAACCAGCCTTGTTTCGATACTTGCTAGCATCCTATGGGACAAAGTCCTCGACTAGTCCCCTAAAAACACGGTACATTTAGCATATTATGTAATTATGAAGGGAACTCCAAAAATGTTGTAGTTTATAATCACAACGAAAACTCAAATGCATCGTAGCGTTTTCGTAGACCCTCTACGAGAAACCGTAGAACCTTCAAAAGTCTAATACATATACCTTTTAATTGTCTTGCAATAAACACGAATTATTTCCATATCGTTGCGCCTTGTCTATTTCTTCAATACCCAACAATTTGTAATGATTATAGGATACTAAGAACTAAAAGTTAAGTTAGCGGTAAAGTTACGGTGTAATTAAATTATGCTCATCGTAAGTACACAACGCATCCAACTGTGTCGGTTAGACAAGTCACAAGACTACCGGAACCAGTAATTAATTAACGCTTTAATTATAAATCAAAGCTGATACCAAACATATCCGAGCGGTTCATCTATCATCTATAGAGATTTCGTTATCATCAAGTAGATATAGAGCCACTCGCTCTTGTCCTAGGCATTTGTATCTCGACTACACTCGGCAATATATGCATCGCTATTCAGTAATAGATCACCTTAACATTTTCATAGAAAGATTGAGAATAGGCGAAATATGAGCTATGTCCTCCGCAACAAAAGACTCTGGAAGGATGACATGGCAAGTTTGGCTTAGTTTAGACGCATAGACATGGGAAGAGGCACATATACATGATGTCAAGTGTCTTGTGTCAAATGGGTTGTAAGAATATGACAATATGGCTCCGAAAACCCCGACTACCACTGTTCTCAACCATACTTGTGGTCCTCCTAAAACAGATGTGGCAAGAGATGTCGAGCCCTGATTTGCTGCACCGCTATGATATAGATATTGGACATAGTACTATATCTCAGTGGCTATTGCAAGTACTATGGTCAATGGTGATAATGCCTATGGTAAAGTCGGCTTGAGCAAAAAGAGTGCAGGCCAATCGGAGACGTTTTAAAGCGCGGAGTTCCCGCGCCGAGCTCGCCGTCCGGCCATAAAACCACGCGTTCTCACATCCACACAACCACCGTAAACGTTTAATATAATTGAAGCATAAGTTTACGACCGCGGTACCAGTTTGTCAAAAGAGAAAATTCAATATAACTACGGCACACTCTTCCATATCACGTGAGATGCCATCGCTTGGGAAAACAAAAAAGAGCTAATTAAGAGCACATTGCACAAAACACAACCTCAAGTACACTCAACGTTAAATTGGTAACACAGCGTTAAATGGTTTTTATTTTTGTTTTTATCCGCAACCGGCGACTTTGTTGCGTAGTAGAATGGTAATTTAATATGATAATTACAATTAACATGTAATTAAAGAAAAATATGTATGTATAAAATATTTACCATTACAATAGGAATCGGTATGGGGTTAGAGAGCGAGACATTCTGAAGACTTCATATCTTTTAAAAGTAAAAAAAAGAAAAAAATCTTCAAATGTGTTTCGTTTATGTTTTATTCATAAACTACGCTTAATTCGAAGGGAAATAAGAGTGATTGTTAAGAATATGAAGAATGAGTATATTAGCACGAGCGAGTGTTGTTTGCGGATCTCACGGCACGACTCGTTTGTATCCGGTGCGAATGAAACCTCCCCGTAAGCTAATGCGACAGAACAAAACAACTGCTCCAAAGAAACATTACACACTCCTTTGTTAACAGCCGTGCCGGTGAAAGATTCCGATTAGAGCCGTGTACGTTACTTGCAACATGGAACTTAAAATGGAAGAAATCTAAATACCGTTTTGTCTCAAACGCTAGGAATCAAAGCTGTCCTTACTTAGCACTTCACATCTTTTATACAGCTCGTTGAACTAAGGTTACGTAGGGTTTATTATATATATATATATATATATATATATATATATATATATTATAGCAAGTAATCATTTTATTTGCCCCTAATAATTATAACATGTAACCGAAAGGGAACAAGCAAGCCACGTTTATGAAAAGCTTGTTTGTAAACTACATTTAGACGTGCTATAATTCTACATCGTGGTAACGAGTGTGTGTAGACTATTGATAAGTCAGGTGGTCTCGAGTGAAGGTAGCGCACATACTAGAACCTAAGTAGGTGTGCCAAGCACTCGCCAGAAAATTGTGTCACGTATCAACACTTGCGTCATTGCACAATTTCATTAGATCCTTATGTCTACAGAGTGGTATAACCATTGTTATAAAACAAAATATTCAAACGTTTTGGATCAGAGATGATAATTTGTGGCGGTTGTCTTGGGAGCAATTGAAACATTCAACGTATAATTCTGTAATAAGAGCATACTCAAGCAATTATATTTATCGTATTGTAATGCAGGTATAGAATGGCACTCTAATAGCACTAGCAAATATATGTAAAGACTACATCGAACGGTAATAAAATTCCAACTGGTACCAGTTGAGCAACTTGCCCTATGCGGGCGGCGGCGAGTCAGAGAGGGAAGAAAAAATTAAAATTTTGTGGTTAGGAGTCTAGAACTCGTGTCGTGGAACGCAGTCGGGCATTGTGCGCTCGCGCCGCCTGTCTCGGTCTTCTTATTCTCACGTAAACACCAGTACCTACCCATCTAGCTCGACTGGATTATTCATTATGTAATATACTAAGTATTCAGTCAGAAATGCGAGCTTAATACATCATTAGCCACACCCCGCGGTGTTATATGTAATATGTATCCCATGGAAACGGTATAATTTCTAAATATGGCTTTACAGAAAGCCAATCAAGTCATTTGCAAGCATATAAGTCCTAAAAAGCTATGCAACTCGGAATCTCTTCATTAAATGGTATCGAACTTGTAGTAATGTAACTTCTTCGGAGATTGTAAGACAATGTGACCAATATCACATTCGTGGTCATATATTGAAAATATTATCTCAACGAATAATAACTCCATAGTTCAGTGTTCAGTACCCTCAGTAGTGCCTAGAGAAAGAAACGAATTTAATAATGGTGTTAAGGTTTAATTTAAGCGCCCTCTACTGACATGACTAAGTGCAACATTAGGTACTAAAATACTCTGAACTATGGTATTATTGGCCATAGAGTGATTGCATACCTCGCAACCTTTAGGTATATTTTATTTCTTTACTACAACACTGGCAATGCAATCGTTTTACAGGAATTCGCTGATGGTATAAGAACGTCATATGTAGGTAATGTTTGCGATACTCTGCAAACATGGCAACTTTTATATACGCCTTTTCATGTTACCTTTTTTTATTGCGTTGCTTTAAACATGCTTTTTTAATGTATTAAATAAATGGCAGACTAGCAATATATTGCGCTATAATCATAATATGAAAACAGGTTACTTTATCCTAGAGAGCCGTGGTGGCCGAGTGGTTCGAGCAGTTGCCTGCGACGCAAAGGTCGCAAGTTCGAATCCCGACTGTACCAATGAGTTTTTCTGAACTTAAGTACAGTGATTAGTCACACCACGAGCAGAACGGTGAAGGAAAACACCGAGAAGAAACCTGCATATGTCTGAGAAGAAATTCAAAGGCGTATGTATAGTCGTGCTGGAGTAACGGCGATGGACTCGCCATCTGTCACGTTGGCACCTAATATACCTCTGGCGGAAAGTGGGTGTGTGGGAATAACCCTCTGCCTACCTATTTTATATATTATATATCCTCACGCCTTCCCACAAGGGTCCCCGAAGGGAATAATATATATATAATATATATAATACCTTGTCCACATCTGGAAATTTTCTAAGTTCTCAAGAGTTTAGTGGCCACGCGACACCGGCCTCATTGTTTGATTCTAATAGCAGTGCAGTCACACCGTTGGATGAAATTGGATAAAGCATGGGAACCCACTGTGGAATTCAGCGAGTGTGTCGCGGGCAACGAGGGCTGTTTGCATAGCTTGGTTTATTGGCTGTAACGTGGTCGATAAGTGCGCCTGCGCCGCAGCGCCCTCCTCTGGCCTACTAATGAACACTCGCCAGGAACTTTACGAGCTGCATTCCATCCGGTTCGGATTCACTTTGTACACGCACGTTCACATTATATCCTAACTCATAAGCTTCGGAACCCATTCAATTGTTTCAATTACTAGTTTATTTTCAATCAAATGCATCTTCTAAATTCATGTGTTGTGCTTATGAATGCAAATTCTTATAAGACATGGTGTCATAATTCTGCGGTAAAGTCTTTATGAGAGCATTGTTTTCGCGAAGCTTTTCAACCGGTCTCGGCGATGGACCGAATCTTTTCATTTTGCGGTTGACCCGCATACCACATTACCGCTTTTACTCGCCTAGCCTTTTTAGTTTTCTTGGCAATGTTACATTTTGTGCCATTGGATAGAACGCTCAATTATTAATAGAATTTATCGCATAGCTCAAAACACACACCAATTTGTTCGACTTTCAGTGATGATACCTAAAATACTTCGTTCATTCATAAACCCAACTGATCGAGTTCACATAGGTCTCAACCAATATTCCTTGCTGAACGAATATGGACTTTAACTGTTACATTATGAGTAACATAATCGTTAGAGAGGGGGCAGGGCGGTCCAGTGTCGTCACTGTCGACCCCGCCGATTGAGTTAAGTAAACATCGTGTGTATTATCTGTCAACGGACATGGACCAGTATACCAGTGTGTGTGTGCACGATATAATCATTTTTATTCATAAAAAGTAACCGTTCTTTCCGATATTACGGATAGCGTCTGTGGGAGTTGCTGTTACAATTGCGACTTGACAAGTAAAAAAATATAATGTAGGTCAACAGAACTGTATGATAAGAGAATAATAAGTGAAGAAGTTTCCTTTGATTAATCTAATTACCGGGAATGTAGTCCAAAAATTCTATACTTTATATTGATAAGAACGACTACTTTAGGAATTGCACAGTTGGACAGCTGATAAAGGTGCATTTGGCTTAACAATATGCGCCATTAGAAAGCAACACCAGCTAGAGACTAAACAAGGAGTAAAACAGTTAGCGAGCAATACGTTTGATTACACAACAATGTGTCGGGGACTACCTACGCGCCGTTCCGGGAAGTCAAGCGAAACTTGCCACGTTTACGATTGCCAAGCGGATGTAGCGACTGGAATTGTATTATCCCAACTACTTGGGAACTTAACACAATATGATTTTTTTAAATTTCAATCTTATCTGAACAAATGTAGAGAATTCTTGTTTGGAGCAACTTATTACAATTGACATTATATGTATACCTATGTGTTTCCCTCAATTTCCCATCGTTTTAATAGTTCTTTACTGATAACATATCCTTTGTTGTAATCGACACTCCGCACTATATTTCACATTTAGTATACTAGTAGGATGTAAAAGCCTAAATATTGCTACGACTTGAAATTTAACTGAAGTCCTAATTTGACATGTTGCATTATTGTCAACAGAGTTGGGAGCTGCTAGTGCTTTCGAAATTGAAGTGGGACGTGGCTGGAGTGACGGCTCACGACTTCCTGCCGCTGTTGCTCTCGCGGTTACCCTTCAGAGGCCGCGTCAACACAGAAATGGTGCAGAGGCATGCGCAGACTTTCATCGCCTTAGCGGCCAGAGGTGAGTCCAGCTTGGCCATTAAATACACTAAAAAAAGGGTCTGTTAACATTTCCTGAAATAGAACTCTCCATTGTAGCTCGGTCGTAAGAAATGCTTGGCGGACGTCATTTCTACCGGTGCCCTAAGCTAATTTACATCTATGTGTGTAAATCAATATACAAACTAAGAAATAGACTTTAAACATCGATTAATTGTGATCGCCAACCCACAGTTCTAAGTACATTCTTCGGCGGGCACGTACTACGATATTTGCATCAAAGCATTCAGGGAGTTTTGTTCGTCACAGCGACAGATGGTAATTAGCATGTGGGCACTTTGTCATGTCACGACTGTGAAACCTCGACCGCTACCCGCGTTGGTCCTCTCTTCTCAAGTCACTGAACTTTTTATTATACTTAATATTATCCATTCAATCGTTGTTTCATGCGTGATGCGAGGGCTCGTGCGTTTGACGATTGTTATATTAAACTTCCCAAAATCGTTTAACGAGTATAATAGTCGCTAATTTGTTTTTGTAATTGTTTAATATACACTTTTGGTTTATTCATGCATGGCAATTTAGCAGTAGATGCTCGTTCAACCGAGACGAATTATTTATTTAATGATTGCGTGAGTGGAAGACTGGTATCAGTTAGGTCTAAAAATAAGTTAGGTACTTGGGCAGCTGTCAACCGTTACAATTCAAAATTGGAGGCTAAGTTGTGGTATGTTATGTGTACGCAGAAGTGATAGTTATCTCGAGTAGGCACGGCGCAGCGGCGGTCGGCGAGATGTGAATAGCTTTGTTTACAGTGAGGGTAGAACGCTGAGGCGAGACGTAGAAAGGCGGCGAGGGCGGGCGGTGTGTGTGTCCCGGCCGGCGGCGCCTCCCACGCGGCTTGCCCGAGCGCATTCCAGCACGCCTCGGGACTCCCCCGCGCCCCGCCGCCACCTCTCGGCCCCCCGCAACCCTCATGGGATCATATGTTTTTGTGCAACGGTTTTTGTTGTTCGCCGCCGCTGTCGTGTTGTTTTTTGTATGAGATCTTCACGCTCTGGCTCTTTTATTTCACTCGCTTCTCGGATATCATCTCTTGCTTGTCACACACAGGCTAATATGATAACCGGTGCATCGTTGCCTGCCTGACTATATGCCTGCAAATGTTGGTTAGACTTTCTTCTATTTCAATTCTGGACCTCTTCGGTCGCCTCTTTTCTTTTTCAACGATTGATGGTCAATACGATGGTAATCCTGGTCTTAAGTTTTATACATTAGATAAAAAAAACTGTGTTTAACAAGTTATCTGCCGAACTAGGCTTGAGAAACAGTGTTCACGGCTACCCTCGAAAGGCGGTGTCGAGGCGTAGGCGCACATTTCGCGGTGCAGAACGAACTCACATTATGTGTCATTACTCGAATGGCACAATTTACTCTGGTATCTTATCTCGTGGGGATATTAAATTTGTAATGGGTGGTTTTTAATGCTGACATCTCTCCGGAGCCTCCATCGTTGAAGTTGTACAATATTTTTATCGTTAAAAAGTTGCGTACCTTATGATAAGTGAATAAATATTACTTGAATTTTTGCCCTAGAATAGCTGGAAGTGCCCATTAACATTGTACATTACAACATAGCCATATTTGGTAGATCAATGGTGTTTATCACATGTCAGCAGTTGATATTACAACAAAAAAATTTACTAATGTTAGAAATTTTGCGGATTACAAGTACATATGTGAACTTTGCTGGTATGCTTAAATTTTTTTGCATTCTAGAATTAGTTTACACGTCTTATACGTTTCTCACTTAAGTATGATAAATCTCTCTTAAGTATGTATTATATTTGCTTAAGTTCGAATAAAGTGATCCATCTGTTAGCACATTGCGGGCAAGGCGGCCTCGCGAGCGCGTTCACCTCGTAAGTTTGTAGTTTGTACCATGAAGCCTCGTACCCACACTACAGGCGACTGATGTTCTATTTTCAAGGGCAATGAGTTGATTATGTCACCGCTGACAACATCCAAGTCTCGAGCAAAATTCCTTAAAAACTGAAAGAAATTCTACAGAACACCGAAACACTGGCCGGTTTTTTCGTATCTGTACTGCCTATGAATTAATTATGACAGATAGTTCTAGCTAAGCTAAAACTTGCATATCCTAGGAGACACGCCACTTCCGTTAGGTGGTATGTAATGGGGCGTCAATGATCGCGTCACTTCTAATAAGGACGAGTGTCACATCCGCTGCGTGTGTGTCCAGCCCAGACTGGATTGTGTATGTAACTTCCATGTGTCGGGAACATTAACATTCGGCGAATTAAATGATTAGTGCAAGGTGCGATATGACGAGCCGGCCAGTTAGGTACATTACGTATGTCGTAGGTATGTCTATTACGTAGGTACATTAGGTACATGTCGTTATGATACGATTTGTTAGCGAGTCTCTGGGTAGCCGAGAGCCAGGCGTAGACAAGCTGTTTGATTAGCATCAGATTATGCAAATGCCTCCGCTGAGCGGTCCCTTCGTTGTTTCATCTCATTCTTTTTGTCCATTCCCTTTAGCCGTCCCCTTTATCTCGAGTATGCCGACATGCAAATAAAAAAATAAATATTTTAAATGAGCTGGAAGAGTGTTCGATATCCATGCATTGGCCGGAATAATGGAGTCTGCCTAATGATGAATGGATGCTCTTGAAGGTTTCGCTCGCGGACCTCGTAGTGCATTGTCTGTGGTCGCATGTTTGTGGGTAAGTAATGGTGCTTTTACCCGGCTTTACATTACATACTTTTAATAACGTGAGAAATATTTATTGGCTTCAATTGAACTATGTAACCGTTGATCAACAACTGTACTTGCCGATGTTTAGAAACACTAAAAAGTGGTACCGGTAGGTATGTATTTATCTGAACCACGACCTCGAACAGTATGTTTCCTGCTAAATTATCGGACATACAGTCCTGTGTAATATTAATTGGTATATTACCTTTTTCACATAAACACATGTCGTAAAACAGATATTAAATGTTAAATAATGGATGAAGCGGTCAGTCTTTTCTCTCATTCTTTCTAGAAGGTTTATCAATCGCACTGGCTATATAAATCATGTTTGTTGTTATATATGTTCGTATGTTACTTCGGAATTACGATTTTATCAAATTAGTAGTCTGAAGAAGGAAGGTAAAGAGTTCAGAAGGTAAAGCGGCACCGGATATCGCAAACGCTGCAGAACAATTAATGTGCCTACATTTACAGTAATTTATTTGAGTATATAATGTACTAACAAAAACCATCTGTTTTGTACGCAGTACATATTGTGTTCTACGCGTCTACCCTATCTATTAGTGGTGTTGTTGCCAAAGTAAATCCGTGAGAAATATGTGAGAGCGGGGGGCGCTCGGCTGTGGAATGCACCGTGGGGGCGGCGGCCGGCGCCTTTGACACTCCGGCCGGGAAGCCTGACAACCTGTGAGACAGAGAAGGGAAACACTCCTCTCACCGGATGCCTCTCACTCGTTGATCCCAACTCTCCTCACCTCTCAATTATAAAGCTGTGAACTGGAAACAACTGCACTATTTAAGTGCGATGAATATGAAACAGGAAAACTTTGATTTTCAATAGGTCGTTACAAAATGCAACATGCAAACGCGGTATGACCCGGTTTCAGGTGATATCGCTGGGCAAAACATTAGCTTTATTTACCAATAACACATTCAGGTATACTGTTAACAGACCCACATGCGTAGCTTTCACTAATCGTTGTGCACATAGAAATGCAACATTTTCAATGGCTTTGTATTGTTTCAGATTATGAGTTCACTCTGTATTCACCGAGCACACTAGCGTCGTGCAGTATCGCGGCGGCGCTGCGAGGGCTCGGCCTGGACGGCCAACTGCCGCGGCTGCATGAGCTTACCCGCATTGATCTGGTAAGAACCAGTTGCGCTACAGTTAGTCTAATATACAAATGGTACTTTGCGTTACCTCTTTGTTTTCTCCATGCGAGGTTATAATGAGGTTCCGTTGTCGCAGGACTGCCTGCAGACATGCCTCGAGCAAATAGAGGTGATGGTGCAGAACGTCATTGAGGAGCGACCCGCGCCCCCAAACGGGGCGGCGCGCGAGGCGGCGGGGGGGTGGACGCCGCCGCCGAGCCAGGACAAGGCGCACAGTAACGCCGCCACCCCCACCGACGTGCGCGACGTGCACTTCTGAACCAGAATCTCGCCACCGGGGGTGCCCCAATGCTTTGATTACGGTGCGTTAGTACGAAAATACTTTAAACTATATCGCGTTCAAGATGCAGCCGTAACACAGGACTGATACCAAGACTGACGTTTGCATGTCTCTAACACTTACTGTATGTATAATATAAGCGCAAAAAATTGTGGATACATAAAATATATGTAAGCCTTGCGTACTACTTGTAATTTGCCTCTAGTCTATACGTTCGCTAAACTGTTGCGTATGATGAGTTAAATTTAGGTGAATCTTTCAATTTCTAGTTATGGTTCTTGAAATTACAATCTACCTCTTTATGTTTAAGCTTCAGTTTCGACTGGCAGATGCCATGATAAAACGAAAGTAGTTTGCCAATCAAATAGCTGTACCTACCTACATATAAGACATTTTATCTGTACTTGGATGACCGGGACCAAAGTTAGCAACACTTGTTTCATGTATAACTTGACTAAGTAATTTCTGTTATATCTGTCCCCACTGTGTAGTGGATAGCAAACAGAGAAACACAATACAGTAAGCAATCAATAAGTATATATTCTAACTGTACGTGTTTACATAATTAATTGATATCTAAGTAATAAAATTCGCTTTGTGTAACGATTACTTGTTGCAATGAATAAACTACGATTACGTAGATATTTAGGTTTGACGAGAATTGCATTTATTTCGAAGAATATAGTAAAAAAAGTTATGTTATATCGGGGGAAGGCAATAAATTACGCTTTTATAATGTATAAATACTAATCTAACTTTAACGTTCATTTACATATATACAATAACATCGTGGAAAAGAGTACGCGTCGCTTAACTTGAGTTAAACAGCTCATGCCCCCTCGATTGCTGGTAGGACGATTCCTTAAATGGTTCACAGCACAGGGTCAAGTTATGCGCCGTACACTTACCACATTACAAGATAAAAGTTAGTCTGCCGTTAGTTTTCTATTGAATATACGCCATAGAGATAATTAAAAAAAATGTATGCAAGTTGCAATACTATGTTCTCACAAAAGTTTTGACAGTTTACGTAGCGTAAGTCTCCAGCGACCATCGATGCAAAACTAACATTAGACTGGCCTCTATATTGTTCATAACTCATATTGGACATACTGTGCACAGGTTGTAACATATTTTAGAGAGTGCATAGAAACGCCGATGATCTAACGGTCAATTGATAGGCCTTATGTCAAATTATAGTCTTATGTCAAACGAGTTATTTTTAGTTTCTATATATGTATATTCAATAACCTACCTACAGTCCTTTATGCACGGACGGCATTTCCAAACAACTCTCTAAAATATGCAAGAATTTAAATATATCGATGAACATTAGTTATTGTGCTGTCTGTCAGTCTGTATAGATTTTAGTGACGATACTGTTCGACTTAGAGTATGTAGACATAATTAATAAATTGTTCCTTTTGACGACAATACCAACAATTGTAGTTTGTAATATAATGTGATAAGGGTTATAAATTTGTTTAAATTTCGTATCATAGTCACTTCCAGTCATAATATGTTAACTTTGAAGTACTATGATTTCTCCGTGTTGTTTAGGGAGAAGCAATGTGATCATGTATAAGGTTAGTTAGGTCTTAGATAAGGTAGTGCACATGATCGTTCCTATGCCTGCAACCATTGGACACAGCACGCAATAGTCAAGTTCCGTAGCATCGTACTTAATGTATCTATTACTAGTTGAAATAACGACGCGTGTTATTAATTTAAATTGTGATATATTATCTCCATATTGAGTGTTGCTTTCTAATTTTTGTTTATTAAGTACGGGTTGCGTAGGCAGAGTTTATATATAATTTCGTTTAAGTATATAGAAGAAAATCTTTTAGTTATGATAGTTAAATATGTTTAGTTTATCCTGATGTTATGCTTCGTGCTCAGCAAATAAAACAAGAAATCACTCTTATGTCTTCCAATAGACGGATATCGGGACTACAAAGCAGTCGTATCGTGCGCATGTCCGGATATCCTTATAAAGTTGAATTCAATATAATTTGCGTGTAGCTTATTATAAGATCTATATGTAAATATATATATAGTATGCTGTAAGCATGTGGTGCCATAAGTAACACTACTATAAGTATTCTTATAAACAATATATTAAAGTAATATAATGCAATATTGTTCAAGCAAATGACAGTTTACCTAACACACAAGGACCGACGTGAGCTGATGCTAGAATTATTCAAAAGTGCGAAAGAGACAGTTATAGACGTCATACACATCTGTCACTTAAACATTATTGGATTATGATTGCACTGGCACGGCTTGCTTAGGCCCTGGTGTCTATATTATTTTTATATTATAATCATATATGTATGTTCCATTACAGATGGTGTTTTATTTTAAGTTACAAATTATAATTTTGTTGTGTGAACTTGTGCCCGCTTGGCATCGGAAATAAACTAACAGAGAGTTATGTTAATATTATTTAGTTTGTATATAAAATATGTGGGAAAATAATACGCATTACGAAGTTAGTCTATGTTTAATACCTATCTGGCTTTTGGACTGGCTTTTTCGAAATAGTGTAGGAAATTTAGTTCTTTGTTATGAATAGTTTTGTATATGAAAAATATTTAAGGAAAATTATATAATTTTCCTGTGATGTATACATATTGTTAAGATCAGTGCGACTGCTCTTCCATAGAGGTGATTTACTATTAGTGTCGGTCCAACGACGAAGTTTATGGTATGAAACAAAATTCTAGCTACATATTATTCTTGTCATGGGCCGACATAATATTGATTTTGTATGTGATTATTATGTTATAAGATTTCCTTTGGATTGTATGGTCGTTAAGACGTTGTACTGTAAATATAAAAAAAATACAATAAAAAATCCAAAATAAACCTAAGACAATTTTATTCAAATAGGGTCAATAGAAAAAAGAATATTTAATGGAATACCGTATAATCAATGAACAAATTTACAAATTATACATATTAAGGATCAAATCATTTCACCTATTTAATTATATACACATAAAATTTTACAATATTCGTATGATTTGTCATAATACATTTGTTTATAATAATAATAATAAATCAACGCGAACAATGATAACATTTACATTACATCATTATACCAGCTTAGGTGTGAAAAGGCACGCTTTTATCGTAGTTCGGTGATGCGGGAAGGTGACCTCCCAGGATGCATGACGGGCCTGTCAACCTACTACAATATCTACTACCTAAAGTACCCGAAATAGATAAACAATAGAAATATTGGATTGAATAAACTATCCGCAATGTACATGTGAAACTATACTTAATTCGTAACAATAAGATTTACAAGAAATAGTGACGCGAGTAACTAATCATAAATGATGCTGACAACAACAAATATTTGGTATTGGAAGAGTAGATAATTTAATTAGAGGAATGCATTACAAATTATGGAAGTTAATCTTCGTTCGTTCGTCTTGCCAAAACTATGCAAAAATCTTATGTCTAATAAATGACGCTCTCTGGGTATTAATTTTGTTAAGAAAATATTAAGTTTCGCCCCAGGTTTGGCGATTCTCGTATAGCAACATAAGAGTCCACAATCTCGTCATGCTAATATAATTTCCCACCGAATTATTCTATTTGTCGGTTGAAAATAACATCACTATAAAAGTGGTTTTGGCACTTGTCTTGCGAGAGATTGTGAGATTGCGTTCGT
Source organism: Drepana arcuata (assembly GCA_016069955.1). Classification (NCBI taxonomy): domain Eukaryota; kingdom Metazoa; phylum Arthropoda; class Insecta; order Lepidoptera; family Drepanidae; genus Drepana; species Drepana arcuata. The sequence goes on from JACCPG010007971.1 coordinate 62,933, forward strand.
TGGCAAGGTGATAAGAGCACAATTGTTAAGGAAATGTTCACTTGCGAACATTTTAAAATTGTAGTGTTGTGGTGGTAGCGTTTAATTAAATGCAAAACTATACAATAATACACACATTAAATAATAATTATTAAAACTAGTGAATAACAAGTTATATTCACATATTTTCTTCTTTCCGCGGTCTTTACGTTTAGATCTTTTGAAACACGGATTTTAATGCGGTTTTCATGAACAGATAGAGTGATTTCATAGGAAAGAAAATAAAGTTTAATACTACCAAAGGAGTGGGAGCAGTCATATTTAAAGAAATTAACACAGATGAATACGCGGGGTGCAACTAGTTTAAAATACAACAAACCGGAATCTACGTTACACTGACGATTGCTCGCAGACCGTGGGTTGACCCTCACATATGGACGACTTTAGGTGTGCTCTTGCCTCGGAGCCAGTTCAGGAGGACGGTAGGCGTGCTCTGTGAGTCTCGGGCTGAAACAAACATGTTTTCAATTGCTGGTCGGAGCGGTGACCAAAATCGAGTACTTATTATTTCTGCGTACGTAGTACGAACTGATGAGAATTTTGCATACACTTAAGACATTGGTGCAGAAAAAACAGAGTCTTTCAATAGAAAAATCTAAATTAGGCTATCGTCTGAAAATAAAACACGTTGACGTAAGTTAAAAACTCACATAAAGTGTGGTGCGCCTGAGTGAGCTGTTCTACGGCTTCTGGCGGGAGGTTGGCCACGTCACGCTGCAGCAGCCGAAGATCCAACTGCCTCTGCTCGCTGTCCTGCCGCAGCCGCACGTCGCGACTATGCCGCACGCTGCGAAGCTCAGATAACCTATCCGTCGAGAATAGAGATATAAGTATCAGACAATATATACCGACTGTACTAATGAGTTTTTCTGAACTTAAGTACATTGATTAGTCGTACCACGAGCTTTACGGTGAAAGAAAACATCGAGAGGAAACCTACATACGTCTGAGAAGCAATTCAAAGGCGTATGTATAGTCGTGCTTGAGTAACGGCGATGGACTCGCAATCTGTCACCTAATATACCTATGGCTGAAAGTTGGTGTGTGTGTATTACCTATACACCTCTGCCTACCCCTTCGAGACCCTTGTGGGAAGGCGTGAGGATATTTACCAAGTTAATAATAATAGAACTTTATTACAATTTGATCCAGTTCCAGTTCAACTTGGTACACCAAATAAAATAACGGACGATACTCACTTTGCTTGTAGCTTGGGTTTGTCACCGTCAGGATCGCTAATGCTGCTGCTACGTGATGTTTGGCCGCGATGTGTGTCGACGAACTCTTTCTCGACAGTAAAGCTCGGCAGTTCAGAAATGGTTTCATGGCTAGAATTAAAGGAGTCGTCTAATCCGGCGGCCTGACACTTAGCCTTGAGGTCTTCATTGGAGCGCAGGCAGTCTGAGAGGCGCAACTGCAGTGTATCTCGCTCCTCCAATAGCTGCGTCAGTTCCATAGTCAATTCCTCGCAACGCACATCTCGTTGATGCAACATGTACAACGCCAAATCCAACTCCGGCCTCGGCACAGCATCTACGAAGTCTTTATGAAGGCTCGCATCAGCCGCAATCTCGCTTCCGGGCTTTGTGTCCGAGGCAAACGAAACGTGCTTTTCAATCTTACTACTCGATGTTTTCATCATGCTTTGCAAATGTTCTATTTCGTCCTTTAGTGTAATGATTTCAATTTCCTGATTTTCCAATGCAGCTTGCATTTCTAACGCCCGATTTGAATGCTCTTCTAAACTCAAATTTAAATCTGTTATTTGTTTGTTCAGATGTGTACATTCTTGTATTTTTTTGCTCAGTTCTTCAGTTAGACTAACTTTTTCTGTCTCCAATTCTTCTTGTAATTTTGAAAAGTGATTTCCCCTTTCGTGCATTTTCAATCGTAAAACAGCTAGCTCTGATTCTTTCTCATAATTTAATTCTTCTATGCCTTTCTCATACTCAATTAACTGTTTTCTCACATTTTCAAACTCTTCATTTCTCTGAGCTAACACAATGCTATATTCTTGAGTTTTTTGGTAAATTTCTGCATCTTTCAAAGAAAGTTTATTATTCATTTCCACTATACTTGAATCGGATCCAGACAACTTTATCTGTAATTCTTCGACCTGTTGTTTTAATTCTTCATTTTTCTCTTTGTACAATGCTAAATCGGCTTGTAGTTCTTGGAATGTCTTCAAATATGCATCTGAATCACTTTGATTTTTCACTCTAAGCTCTAAGACAAGTCGTTCATATTCCTCTTGCTGTTCTAATAATTTATTACCGTAAGTAATTTTTTCATCCTCCATTTCCGACCGCAACATATCCAGCTGGTTAACAACTTCTGCATATTTATCTTGAAGGCTTCGAATATGCTCTTCTTTGTCTTGTAATTTACCTTGAATGGAATTGACCTGTTCCATCATAATAAATTTGTTAGTTTCTTCCTGAGTAGACGATTGAACACTATCTAATAATTGTTCATATTTAGCCTCCGAAGCACTAAGCTGCGTACGGAGTTCCACTTCAATATTCTGGAAATCTGCTTCCCTCTGGGCCAAGTGCTGTTTCCATAATTCTGCTATTTCAAAACCTCGTTGATCCACGGCACTAGACACAGAGGATCTTAGCTCAGCTACAGTCGAAAGCAACTTATCGTTTTCGACGTTAAGATTCTGTATCTTCACATTTAGTTCGCTTATTTCTTCCTGGAATGATTTACATTTATCAACAAGTGCTTGGTTTTCATTTCCTAAAGAAATAATTTTGTTTTTACTTTCTTCTAGTTCAGATCTTAAATCTATAGTATCCTTTTCCATATTGTCACATTTCTCTTTCAAAGCCAGCATATCAGCATTATGTCTCATGTCATTGCCCTGTCGTTCCTCATATTCTATTATTTTTGATTTAGTCAGTTCTAATTGAGAGGAAAGCGAATTTATTGTATTATTTGCCTCGACTACAGAAAGTTGTAGCTTTATTAAGTCTTCGTTGAACTTCAAATTTTGTTCTTTTAACTCTTTATTTATGATTTCCAAGTCATTGCGACCTTTCTCACTATTTATTTTAAAACTGTTATAAGATTCAAGTGTTTCATTGTAAGTGATTTCAACATCTCGAAGTTGTTGGTTCAAATCTTCATTATATTTGCTCAGCTCAGAGTTTTGCTTTTGTAAGTCAGCCAGTTGACTTCTAATAATCTCACAGTTGTCGCCTGATGTTTCATATTCCTGTAACTTGGTGTTCAGAATATTTAAGTCTGTCTTAAGCTGCGCCTGTTGAGATGATAGTTCCTGATTTTGACTGGTTAAATTATCAACCATCAACTGCAACTCGTCATTTTCTCTTTCTATTTTAGATATTTCATCTTTTATATTATTATCTTTGTCTATATTAGAAGCAGACAAATTCGGTTCACGGCGCGGTGTATCTTTAGAATCTCCTTCCCACTGAAGCGTTGACACTTTGTCATTGGCTTCCTTAAATTTATATTTCCAAAGTTCAATTTCATTTTCTAATTTTTCTTTTATTTCAGTCAACCTGTCATTAGCATTATTGAATACTTCATTTTGTTTCTTGATAGCTTCTTTTTCTCGTTTCTCTTTACTCAAATCAGCATATGTTTCATTGATTTTTTTCTCTAATTCTTGAATATTAACACGTAATTCGTCCTCAATGGCGGTGTCTAAGAAAGATGAGCTAGACATTTGCTTTGCAATCTTTAGCTCGTTCGATAGTACCTCATTATTGTTTTTTAATTCTTTTAGTTTCCGTAAGGCTTTCAATAACTTAGTATTGCTTATTTCCAATTCAACTTTTAATGCCTCATTATCTTTTTTCATCTGATGTATCTGCTCATTCAAATAAGACAATCCAGGGGTAACATCACCAATTTCTTCACACTCATTCAGGCCCCAACCTTCGTCAGAGTTGAATGGATCAGCCTCAATAGATTCATCGTCTTTTTTATAACACAAATAAGCTTTTTTAGCAACAATCATTGGTTCATTTACTGCCTGTGGTGATGCTGTATCTTCGAAGATTTTTTTCTGTGCTACTTCGGAAGTTTTGCTACTTTGTTTTACACCTTGATGATGGATACTAACATCTGAAATTATTTCTGATTCCAGGACAGACATGTCGATACCTTTGGTTTGACTTAGTGGTTCGATAGTGGAGGAAATAATCATGCCTTCTGTTTTCGGTATATTCATTTCAAAGGTTAATTTTTTGTTATCCATTAACTCCTTTACTTCTTCTCCTTTTTGTTCCAACTGTGATTGTAAGTCATCACTTTGTTGTTTTAATAAATTATTATCAGCAACAAGTCGTTCTATTTCTATTGATGTATTGTTTAATTTTGTTGACAAATCCATAATTTTACCATTGTAATCAGATGACATGGATAAATTGGTTGACTGCAAATTTTGGATTGTGTTGTTAAGGTCGTCAATGATTTGGGATTTATCATTCATGAGAGCATTCAGGCGATTGATTTCACCAATATATTGTTCTGTGTAGTCAGGTGCAGCAACATCCTCCTTTTTAGATGATTTATCAACAAGCTCTTGATTAATTCTGCTAAGTTCATCAATATTTCGATTGAGTACTTCATTATTGTTTCTATATTCTTGTAACTTTTCTTCTAATCGAGTCATATGTTCATTTATTTTTTCATATTTTTCACTCAACGCTTTCTTTTCTTTAATGGCATTTTCGATTTGCGTATTAAATTCGTGCTCTAGTTCTTCTATTTCTTGCTTGCGTTGCACAAGTAATTGTTGATGTTCGTGCGTCAAATGTTTTAGATTCGATTCAACCTCACGCAATTGTGACTGACAATTGACTAATTCGGATTCCAGAGAGTCAGTTTTGCTGGCTTTCTCCACCAATGTATTGCAGTGTTCCTGTATATCAGAAAGAGACTTTCGTAGTCTCTGATTGTCTTCGTTAAAATGTTGTATTTTATATTGCATCTCCCTGTTTTCATATTCTATCTCATGAAGTTGTTTTTCCAATACCCTGTCGTGATCCATCAAAACCGCTAATCTACCAACTAGTTCGTCTTCTTGGCTTGTGTAGTCACTGTAAGCTTTTTGCTTATCTTGGAGTAGACTATCCAGCTGATCTGCTTTACGCTCGAGTGAGCTCCTACTATTTTCCATAACAGAAATGCTTTCCTCTAAGCGTAAAATTCGGTTTTTATATTTGTTTATCTCTGTCTCCAAATTTTCTATGTACATATCTCTCTCTTGAACTTTCGCATCATAGCCAAACTGTACCTGAGTTTTTTGTTGTTCCTGATTCTCAATATTTCTCACTAGTTCAGCTATATGGTTTTGTTTCTGTGCAATATCAGCCTCTAAAGTAGATAATTTTGTAGATAAATTCATATTGTTTTTCTGATCTATTTCATATTCAACCAATTTATTACTTAAAACTTCCATTTGCGTCTTCATGTTAGTATTATTTTCGTACGCTAAATGCAATTCTTTGCGCAACATAGCACATTCATCAGACAACTTGGCAAGTTCATCAGTAATAGTATTGACTTTTTCTCTGGAAATATTAATTTCAGCTTGCAGATTTGATTTCTGCTGATCTACAGATATTTTGTGAGACTGCAAACGATTAATTTCCTCTTCAGCGTGCTTCAACTTCTCTTGTAGTGCCGGTAAAGTGTCAACTTGTATAAGAAGTTGGTCTATTTGGTCATTTTTAGCCTCCAATTGTTTTTGAGTCTCAACTAATGTGGCTTCTAAGTCAGCATACATTGCAGATTTTTTCTTAATATTAAGAGCAAATTTCTTTAACTTCTCCATAAGCTCTTTATTTCTGGTTTCTAGTGCAACAAACTGTTCGTTAGAATTATCTTTTTCAGATGTAAGGTTGTTCAATTTAGCATTCGTTTCGTCAAGTAGTTGTTTTAATTGAACTTCATTATTATCTTTTTCAGACAGATTTGTACGCAGCTTTTCATTTTCTATAGATTCCTTTCTGAGCTGTAGTTTGATCTCATTAATTTCTTCATCCCTTTCCTTTGTTTGAAGTATAATTGTGTTTAATTCTTCAGAATGCTTCTGTTGCTGGGCTTGCAACTCTTTAATTAGCGCTTGTTTCTCATTTAAGGCGTCCGTTAATCGTTTAAGTTCCGAATCCAAGCCATTATTTTTACTTTCTAAAGTTGCATTCAATGATATTAACTGTGTCTTTTCATCTTCCAAAATATTCAGTTTTTCTTCAATCTCTGCCATTTTTTTTTGGTAAGCAGCAATTTGTTTATTCAATGACCTAACAAGCTCTGCATTTTGATCCTTTGCTTTCTCTTCTTCAAGCATTTCTATTGTTGACTTTAACTTCTGGGAAACATCATTCAATTTGGTTATTTGGTTGATATATTCAGACATCTCTTTATCTTTTTGTTGCATGGTATTACCATAACTGTAAATTTGATTTTCATACTCTGCCAAAAGGCTTTCTAATTCATTAATCCTGGCATCTCTAGCATTAACAGTATTGGCATGATCCTGTTGTAACTTTTGGATTTCTTGTTGTAGTGCTTCATGTGCTAGTTGAATTTGTGAGAATTGTTCTTCAGATTCTTTGTTTTGCTTTAAGCTATTTAGTTCTTCTTCAAGGTGGCTATTTTTCTCCGTTAATGATTTCAATTTATTCTCCATAATAGTAGTGGACTGAAGTAATTCATTTTGTTTTTGTTGATGTTCTTCCAAAGATAGTATTTTCATTTGACAATCACCTATTTCGGCTTCTCTTTCCTTAATTGTGTTCTTCAGCTTCAAAATTTCTTTTGTGAGCTGCTTGACAGTCTTGGTTCTATTGATTCCCTTATCACCGGATTTATCATCAGCCTGAGTTTCAGTGGATCCACTTTCACCAGACTCTTCTCCAGTTGGCTTTGGAATTTCAATCGAATCTTTCATGATATCTATTCTCTCACGTTTAAGATCATCAATTTGACGATTTAGTTCTACATTAAGATCCTGAAGTTCTATTTTTTCTTTGTTATATAGGTCTATATTATACTGCAGGTAACTGCACTGATTGTTCAAATCTGAAATCTTTTCGTGGAGTAAATCGTTTTCCGCACTGATTTTACTCATTTTTTCCATGACTTCTTCCCTTTCTTGGGAGAACAATTCAATTTTCTTATTTAATTCAATGCTTTGTTCCATAAGAGTATCTAAATGTTTGTCACTTGGAAGAGACATGGTATCTGGTTGATCAACAGCAATATTATCTTCACTTACACCCTTATTATACTCCTCGAGCTCTAATTTCTCTTGAGTAGTTAGTGACTCGACTATTTCAATAGATTCAGCTGAACTAACTTTCTCTGCACTTAACTTATCTAATTTATCAGTTAGTTCCATATTTTCTTGTATATAATTTTCCAGCTTTTGGGTTAGATCTTCCTTTTCTTCCTGTAATAGTTTTATGGTACTATTCAGATGCTCTTTGTCTAATTTTAGATTTTCTATGACAAGTTTTAGCTCTTTTATAGACGCTGAGTATTCGTCGATCTGCTCCTCTAATTGTACAGATTTCATCTCAGAGCATACTTGCTCATTTTGAAGATAAGAGATATCGGCAAGTTTATCTTCCATATCCATATTCTTCTGTTGTAAAATGTGTAACTCTGTAATAAGATTTCAACAACTTAATATGTATTAATTATTACAACGAACAATTGAGCACCAATAATGGGTTATATTACCTTGCACTAAGTCGAATTTCTGTGTCTCCAGAACACTTATGGCTTTCAATCTTGCTTCTGCCAGATTCTCGATTTCTATAATTTTCTTGTAAATGTCAGATTCCGTCACTGTAAATAGAAAATAATGAATAGTACAAACATTCAAATACTTCGTTTTTATGAGTCATGATAATGATTTTTTTATTAAACATAATGATCTTTAATTAAAAAATCTAACACATATGTGGAGTTTTTCTTAACAAAGATGACAAAATATACTCGCACATCGGCATTCAAATATAATTTCCAACGAAATGTGATTGTTGCTTCAATTCTGCCTACATCTTGTGCCTTGTGGAAAGACGTCGTGTGATTTCCAAAAACTTATATGTATAAATATCGATACTTACATCTTCCACTATCGTAGTCAACAAGATGCAATTGCAAATTTCCTTTTTCCTCCTCTAGCTCTGCAACTTTTTGTGAGAGTTGATGCAATTCCTCATTGAGTTTCACTATTTCTGCATTAGTATCAGAAACTTTACTGAAATTGTCTACAGTTTTCTGCAATTGTTTCAATTTAAGTTTGTGATTGGACTTGACTTTGATCATATTCTTATTTGCTCCATCAATTTCATTATTAAGTTGTGAAATCTGATCTTCTGCTGCTGTTAATTTCCCTTGCAGTTCCTCAATATATGTTGACACCGCATTATCAATTTCTTTTTTACCTGCAACTTCTTCAACTTCTTCTGCCTCAGACACAGCATTAGTGGTTTCTAACTTCTTATCAGCTTCTGTGTTAGTTGCACTGTCAACTGTGGAAATACTGGGTCTTTTGGGCTCCTTTTGTAACTCCATAATTTGGGCATCTTTCTGAGAAATTTCATATTCTTTCTCCAAAATGTCTTTATTGAGAGATTGTATAAATGACTCTAATCTAGTTATTTCATTTTTACTGATTTTTTTGTCAGTGTCCTGATTTAAGGTTTCAGAAGATATGTTGCTCCATGGAGATTTCATTTTTGATGCTGTATTTCTGCCTTTGCGACCTGGAACTGGACTAGCTTTCTTACTAGGTGATCCACCCGATTTTGGTTCAAGGCTTGTAGCAGAGAGTTTCATTTCAAGTTCCTTATTTGTTTGTCTTATTTGACAGTTTAGTTGCTCTAACAATTCAATCTTTTTGGTTAGTTCTAGCATGTCTGCTATTTCGCGGGAGCCTTTTTCTTCTAAAAGCTCTTTCTCTGGATGTTTGTCACTGCATATTTTCTCATGTGTTTGTGCCAAGCTCTGAATCTGTTCTTCAAGGTCAGTTATTTGTTTATTTTTTAATTCAATTTCTTCTACTAATTTGGAGTGAGCTATACTGATCTCAAATCTTGCATTTTCTAATATCGTATTAGCTTCTTCTAAACTGCTTATCTTATGATCCCTTATTTCTAACTCTTTTAGCAATTTTTGTTTCTCTTCCTTCCACTCAGTTTCCATAATTATGAAGTTTTCTTGCATTGTAGTCATTTGCAGCCTGGTGTCTTCAAGTAAAAGTAGCGAATCTTTATCTAAAAAGTAAGACAAACAGGAGTATTGTACTAAATATAAAAATATGTGGTCATTATCATCTAATAAGGTTATATTTTCATAAAGAACATTTTTAATGTTTGATGATTACAGTAAATGTTGTATATGGTTTAGTATCTAGTTTAAATGATATACAAAATTACCTTTTTTACTCAGGCTATCAGACATTAGAGTTGTGGCTTTATTTTTAGCATCAATAATTTGATCCTTTTCATTATTTTTTTCTTGCAGATCCAAAATAGTATTCTCCATTGCTTTAATTTTAACCTGCATCATACTCAGAAGATTTTCTTTGTCTTTCATCATGTTGAGTAGTTCCGTTACATCCTTTGCATTTGAACTCTGAAAAACACATTACATTCATACATATTTCTATATAAACATACATGTCATCACACAGTCATACATTGGGGTAGACAAAGAGTGCAATTCTCACTAGACTAAAAATACAAAGGTTCCCAAAGGTACAGATGTAATAATATATTTTCCTTTTTAAGATTAAGATTTAATTAATATTATAATTTAAGATTTTCCTTGTTAATATATTCAGACGCACAAGTGACTGAAAGCACAGATTCTCCATCCATTCTCATCTTTGAATTTATTCTCAAGCATATACAGGTTTCCTCACAAAGTTGTTCTTCAAGTAAAGCTAGTAGTGCGACAAATCTCATCACTGATTCGTCAGTGATGAGATTCAGTAACAAAACATTATGATGGACAAGTGGAAAATGAGTGTTTAATAAATAGAATAACCTTTAATTCAGCTTTAGATTCAGGCGTTGTTGATTCTCTCCTTGTTATTATTGTCTGTTTTACAATGGGACGTTTGCTTATTTCTTTATATTGTTTTATCCTTTCCATTAATAACTCCTTCTGTTTTAATGTATTGGCTAGGCTCTCACTGATTCCAGGTACTAAAAATTAAAAATATTCATATATACCATATTCTATTGCAAAATTTAATAACTCTCTTCAAAAAATTGCCTAATTTTAGATACACAAGCTTACATCATAATTAAATGAGGCAATTCATTCTAGAGACAGTCTATCAATGTTTTGTAATCATATTTCATAACAACTTACTATGTACTTAAAATGTTGATAAAGCCCAAGAATCCAAATTAAAAGCACATATTTAATAGTTTATGACACATATACCAAGCAAAGATATAGGACCAGTACACAATGCATATGATTAGAAAATATTAAATGTGTCCCTAAATCTGAAATCCTTCTACAGTGAGAATCAAAACTGCTACTACAAGTTACAAGGTCAAACCAAAACACTATAGTTAGATGGGCTAACTAATATCTAATAATATAATAAAATCTCATCCTACTATCCTACTAATATTACGAATTTGAAAGTTTCTGAGGATGCTTGTAACTCAAATACATCAATGCTGGTGAAGGGAATTGGATGAAATTTGGCACTGTGATAGATTTTTTACAATTTTGCAATTATCTCAATACAAACTTACTGTTCAATGCATCTTGCACAGAAAGGGTGGTTGACGTATCAGTAGCAGCGGAATAACCAGTTCTCTCGCTCAGGGTGGACGCCATTTCCAGAGCAGTATCTCCACCATCATCATCTTCTACATAAATGAATAAGAAATGGATAAGGAATATATATATCCTCAAGACTTCTCTCAAAGCTCCCTGAAGGGGTATAGGTATAGGTAGTTCTGACACACACTTTCGACCTGTGATATATCTTTAAGTTTCACACTTTTACACCTACTTTTCTTACTTTTTTCACTGACCACTTCGGGGACCCTAGTGAGAAGGCATGAGGATATATATATACACTTACATAATATAAGAGATATTAACTCCTTTTGACCTTCTGATCAAAGTATTTCTTTCAAGATGTCCTTCCTAGTTTTTGTAGTATAAACTGAATGACCAGGAAAGAGTATCAGTATTTGCATCTTACCAAAAGGCCGACCCAGTAATTCTGCAGTTGCTTTACGATGTTCCTTGATCCGTTTTGATACGAGAGCTGCATTTTCAAGGCACTTCTGGGCCCTTTCAAACTTAATTTGTCTCTCTGAAGATGATGCTATGCGATGAGATGTCTAAGTAAAACATTTTTTTGTTAATTGTTAAACTATAATAATGAACATACATTAGCACTATATTATTGAATTTAATATCATGTTACAAATGTAGACAGTTCTACAATAAAGCTATAGGTATTCTATGCTATTCTATTTAATAAATAAAACCTAATGAATATTTGATTGGTATAAAATATGAGCATTCAGCAACACATAAAATTTAACAATCAGTTAGAAATCACAACATTACTCTTATTGTTAATTAATTAACATTTGTCAATTGTGCAGTAAACAATAACATATTGTCCCTGACTAATACCATGTTTGATCGGTAAGTATACCTCTTAAGTCTACTTATATAGGGACAACAAAAATGTTTGACGGTAGAAGTCCTTCAGATACATTCGCTGCGAAGCTTTAGGACATGCAAAGATCATGCGTACCTTTGAAGTTTTTACACTTCCAGCAATACTGGACACTTCACAAGCTGCTATAGTCCCATCAGCAACCTCTGATTCGCCCCGTTCAGGGGGATTTTTGGTGTTTTTATTGTCAGACATGTCTTACTGCACACTGTCAACATAAGGACAAAACCCGACACAGGTCACTCTCTAAAGAAAACGAATAAGGGAAGTTAACTATAATATTATTAAAATTAGCAACTGTCACAAGTTTAAGACATATAATTATTTGCTACCACCACAGTTTTTTATTGCCATCATTTGCCATTGCTTGCAATTCGTCGAGATATAAGTACTATATTTTTTTTTTACACGTCAGCAGCGATACCATTAACCGCAGAGAAAAAACTATTGCCGCGTGACATATATTCGAGAATCGAGTGACTCCTATTGAATGTGTAGGTACCCAATAATACCCATCATATACATATATTCTCGTAACGAAATGACTCTGACACAAGAATTCGGTGGTACTTAAATTAAGCCTATTTAAAACTAAAGATTGATTGCTTAAATATCAAGTGTCAGGCGAGTTTAACTGATTGCGTTTCGAGTGTCGATCGAGTTCATGTTGTGTGTTAATTATTTTACTAATTAACGCGATAAATAGAGGCAACTACAGTTTATACATCACCACGATTTCAATCACCTCTGCCGATCAATTATATCTCCCGTTTTTTACCCCTACAATGTAGGGGTCCTAACAATAGAAAATATAACACAAGACAGGTTGCTTAAAATATCATTGAATAAGTACAAAATAATATGTTTTTAAGTATAATTCTACATATATTTAGTTAATAGCATAGCTATACATAATTTACTAAAAGCTATAATCTGTTGTAGCCAATTGATTCAAGTAGAAATTTTTGTATTGTACTAATAACTTTAAATAAACCAACTGTAACAATGGTAAAATAGCAGTAAAAAAATATGTAAACAATAAAATTATTGTCATATACCATACCATACACATGTTTTAAGACTGTATACATTTGGATTTAAGGCAATAAAGAAAAAGTTAATATTTCATCTGTCAGACGCAGTGTCAAAGTCAAAATTTTTTTGTGATTCCTGTCTGCCTGCAAATATATAATTTCAGAGAAAAAGACACATTTAGTTACATAGCCGATTTTATGTTGGTATATAAAAACATTTAAATGGCATCTTCCCGTATTCAGGTATTTATATTGTATTACACCGCCTGTTATAAAATGTCATCATCTTTCCGTTTTGACGTTGCATTGCTTGCAAGTTGCAAACGACCTTAACGTGTCGTTTGTTTCAGGCTTCTGCGCGTCATTTGAGTAAAACTTTCAAGAAAAAGGGCAGATTCGAGATTGGCATAGCATCGGAACTTCCAGCGGCGTACAAAAAATTCTGGCGCGAATGGAAGGTATTGAAGCCAGCCGCAGTTCACTTTATACCTCAGGAGGGCAAGTGGAAGCGTGATGAGCTTACTGGCGAGACCTTGCCCATACAAAACATCTCTATTCCGCTAAAATATCCAGCGGAAATCCACGATGGTATATGGGGAGGAGAAGCTGTAATAAAAGGTAAAAAAAACATATAAATTATTACTTAACTCATTAGGCTTCATACACAATGGCATTTCCTGTATTTTATGGTCAACATTGTTGTTTTAATTTCATACACATTGATATGTTCTTGGCACACTTTCGTGTGACACAGAGTTGGAACATTTAGTCTATTACTAGTCAATTTAGTCTATTACATTTAGTAATAATAGAGATAAACTACCTATAGGTAGTTTATCTCTATTATTACTTTGTATTATGACCATTCCATAATGAAGATACCAAAAATCTCATAAAATATGTAACATAAAACACTAACATATCTTCTTAATCCCCTAATATTTTACACTGTTTAGTTACACTAAATATTCATCTTGACCATACTCACAGACACCCACATACAAACATGCAACTAAACACAAACCCATACATACTCACACACATACTCAAATTAATCAGCCATCTTCACAGACAACTACTCAAACTAATCAGCCAACACAGCTTTAAAGGCTTAATTAATTGGCCTTTGCAATTTGAATAAAGTTATACTGAACATTTTAGGTTTTCAAAAACGTGATCCGCAAAGACGCAGGGTGCCCCATTACTGGGTTCCAGTATTGAAGAGGACTGTAGTAAGGTCTGAGGTCCTGAACACATACCTGTCGGTCACAGTTACTGAGCGTACCATTAGACTGATCCATGATCACTATGGTTTTGACCATTACTTGCTCAAGACTCCAGCTTGTGATTTGGTGTCCATGCTAGCATTAAAACTGAAGAAGCAAATCCTTACTGAATTAATGAATGGGTGTCCCAGGTATGCTTACAACCCGGATAAACAAATGGAAATTTATGAAGAATACAAGACTTATTTATCATCTGTGAGTATTTGATGTATATGGATTTTGATTCAGTGGTTTGTCTAGTGCATAGTAAGTACATATAAGGCTTCTCTGATTATTATGCATTATTTTTGACTATTTTTGATTTTGTTTGAGTGATTTTGATTATTTATAGACATAACTTTCTTATCTATAAAAATAAATAATAATAGCTTAGTTTGAGAGCATATATGGTGCAAACATGCTATTTAAAAATGTTTCTCTGCATACTTTTATTTTAGAAAAACAATTAAGGTTTTGCATTCATAGATTAAACCTGCAAAATTGTGTCTATTCTGGTATGTATAATAATATATTATATCATTTCAATTTAAAGTTTACACCTGAAGAAATAGAATGGTATGGACTGTCTTGGTATGAAGCACTGTGCAAAGTTGCCAAACTGAAGGAGGCTGCCAACAAGCCCATACCTTTAAAGAATGTGTATAGGAAGAACCTTGTAGAGAAACTGAGAGCTGCAGGCATAGAGGAAGCCAAAACATCACCTGATGACATATCGTAAGTTTACATTTACTAACCACATAAATAGTACGAACACATATAAAACTCTTTGCAAGCTAATTTGAACCTTATGTATCTTATGCATTGGAGCAAGCAACATTTATTGAGTAATGTATGGAATGTGCTATTTGCATATTTTGTATATCTGAAATGGATCCATGTATTTTTTTTTATAATCAGCAGTATATTTACTTATGGTATTATACATTCAGCGTTTGGCAAATAGTTTGTTGACAATAAATTTTCATTTTATATTCCTCAGGAACACAACTTCTTGGCTGTCAAAAATGAACCCGTTCGGAAAAAAGGATGAAGCTTAGTGACTATATAAAATATAAAAATTGTTGAGTTTTAGATAAAAATGTGAAGTATTTGAGTAGATGTGTTATCCAAAAATGTGTAGTTTTAATTGTGTCTTGAAATCGACATGAAATAAAACAATGAAATCATCATTATAATATGTATTTATAAACATAACACAACTTATCAATGTCAATATAATATTAGGGAGCATGGTTTTAAAGTAGAACAGCAAATGTTTCACAAAAGGGGGCGTTATTACACAATCCAAAGACCCTTGAAGGAAGACATTAGCTATACAACAATAATTATACAATATTTGTGACATATATATTTAAATAAAGCACGCTTACGCTGAAGCGGAACGTGGCTACACTTAAAAAAATAGTTGATTGATACATCACTTTCCAATGCAGCGTGAAATAAGATATGTAATGGCAATATATCTCGCTAGGCTGAGACAATACAGATAATACTTATGGATTTTTATGTAGCTCAAAAACTGTTATTATATACAAGCCCTGTAGAAAACATGATAGATGGTCACTCTCAGAATAATAAAAATAATACTATAGCTCTACATAAAATCTATGCAAAATTATTTGATTTCATCAATTTCTATACCTACAAAAAGATTCAATAGAAATACCTACATTTATGCGGATTTTCGCATCTACAACTTAACAGTAAAGCGTTGCACTGTCTTATTACTAAAGGTTAGTATTTCGATATTGGATATTTAGACACTGTTTATTCATCAAACGGGAGATAATACATAAAAATAGGGCGGCCACGGCGCGCGCCAGGTATGAGGACAAGTGAGGACATTGTATTGGCTAGCGGTGAGCGTTGCGGCTAAGTGATGGTGCACTCGATGGGATCGTCGTGGGGCACTCTGTCGTGCAGTAGGGCGGCCACGGCGCGCGCCAGGTATGTGGACAAGTGAGGACATGGTATTGGGTACCGGTGAGCGTTGCGGCTAAGTGATGGTGCACTCGATGGGATCGTCGTGGGGCACTCTGTCGTGCAGTAGGGCGGCCACGGCGCGCGCCAGGTATGTGGACAAGTGAGGACATGGTATTGGGTACCGGTGAGCGTTGCGGCTAAGTGATGGTGCACTCGATGGGGTCGTCGTGGGGCACTCTGTCGTGCAGTAGGGCGGCCACGGCGCGCGCCAGGTATGTGGACAAGTGAGGACATGGTATTGGGTACCGGTGAGCGTTGCGGCTAAGTGATGGTGCACTCGATGGGATCGTCGTGGGGCACTCTGTCGTGCAGTAGGGCGGCCACGGCGCGCGCCAGGTATGTGGACAAGTGAGGACATGGTATTGGGTACCGGTGAGCGTTGCGGCTAAGTGATGGTGCACTCGATGGGATCGTCGTGGGGCACTCTGTCGTGCAGTAGGGCGGCCACGGCGCGCGCCAGGTATGTGGACAAGTGAGGACATGGTAGCGGTGAGCGTTGCGGCTAAGTGATGGTGCACTCGATGGGATCGTCGTGGGGCACTCTGTCGTGCAGTAGGGCGGCCACGGCGCGCGCCAGGTATGTGGACAAGTGAGGACATGGCTAGCGGTGAGCGTTGCGGCTAAGTGATGGTGCACTCGATGGGGTCGTCGTGGGGCACTCTGTCGTGCAGTAGGGCGGCCACGGCGCGCGCCAGGTATGAGGACAAGTGAGGACATGGTATTGGCTAGCGGTGAGCGTTGCGGCTAAGTGATGGTGCACTCGATGGGGTCGTCGTGGGGCACTCTGTCGTGCAGTAGGGCGGCCACGGTGCGCGCCAGGTATGTGGACAAGTGAGGACATGGTATTGGCTAGCGGTGAGCGTTGCGGCTAAGTGATGGTGCACTCGATGGGGTCGTCGTGGGGCACTCTGTCGTGCAGTAGGGCGGCCACGGCGCGCGCCAGGTATGTGGACAAGTGAGGACATGGTATTGGCTACCGGTGAGTGTTGCGGCTAAGTGATGGTGCACTCGATGGGGTCGTCGTGGGGCACTCTGTCGTGCAGTAGGGCGGCCACGGCGCGCGCCAGGTATGAGGACAAGTGAGGACATGGTATTGGCTACCGGTGAGCGTTGCGGCTAAGTGATGGTGCACTCGATGGGGTCGTCGTGGGGCACTCTGTCGTGCAGTAGGGCGGCCACGGCGCGCGCCAGGTATGTGGACAAGTGAGGACATGGTATTGGGTACCGGTGACGTTGCGGCTAAAGTGATGAATTGCACTCGATAAGGTCGTCGTGGAACTCGTGGCGAAAGTAGGGCAGCCACGGCGCGCGCGCCAGGCGTAATGGACAAGTGAGGACATGGTATTGGGTACCGGTGAGCGTTGCGGCTAAGTGATGGTGCACTCGATGGGATCGTCGTGGGGCACTCTGTCGTGCAGTAGGGCGGCCACGGCGCGCGCCAGGTATGTGGACAAGTGAGGACATGGTATTGGGTACCGGTGAGCGTTGCGGCTAAGTGATGGTGCACTCGATGGGATCGTCGTGGGGCACTCTGTCGTGCAGTAGGGCGGCCACGGCGCGCGCCAGGTATGTGGACAAGTGAGGACATGGTATTGGGTACCGGTGAGCGTTGCGGCTAAGTGATGGTGCACTCGATGGGATCGTCGTGGGGCACTCTGTCGTGCAGTAGGGCGGCCACGGCGCGCGCCAGGTATGTGGACAAGTGAGGACATGGTATTGGGTAGCGGTGAGCGTTGCGGCTAAGTGATGGTGCACTCGATGGGATCGTCGTGGGGCACTCTGTCGTGCAGTAGGGCGGCCACGGCGCGCGCCAGGTATGTGGACAAGTGAGGACATAGTATTGGCTAGCGGTGAGCGTTGCGGCTAAGTGATGGTGCACTCGATGGGGTCGTCGTGGGGCACTCTGTCGTGCAGTAGGGCGGCCACGGCGCGCGCCAGGTATGGGGACAAGTGAGGACATGGTATTGGCTACCGGTGAGTGTTGCGGCTAAGTGATGGTGCACTCGATGGGGTCGTCGTGGGGCACTCTGTCGTGCAGTAGGGCGGCCACGGCGCGCGCCAGGTATGAGGACAAGTGAGGACATGGTATTGGCTACCGGTGAGCGTTGCGGCTAAGTGATGGTGCACTCGATGGGGTCGTCGTGGGGCACTCTGTCGTGCAGTAGGGCGGCCACGGCGCGCGCCAGGTAGGTCATGGTGCCGTAGCTGCCGCTGGGCGCGCTGTCGTAGAAGTGCTGGCACACGCCCGCCGCCCCGCCGCATACCAACGCGCCGCCCGCCACCGCGCCCGCCTTGCCGCAGCACAGAGTCGCGTCCCCGTTACAACGCATCTGTATATTATACAGTACTTATTTCCAGAATGTATAAAGAAGGGCCTGCGCCTAAAAACAGGCGCAGACTAAGGTTATAATGTTTGGAAGAGATTAACTAATGACTGAGTGTTTTATCGGTAAATGGGCAAATTCTCGATCGAAATCGAATCTGCAAATCAAATGGCCTGAACGAGTGTGATTATAAACATGAAGGAAGGCATGCTACGTTAGTTTGGACATATAGAAGGGGTGCGTGAAGAGAGATTGACAAAACAGATATACAAAGTGGAAGTGTGTGTAAGAAGAGGCAGAGGATGACCACGTTCCAATTACCCAGATCAAATCGATCGGAAACTCCAGGATGGGAACATAAAGAGTAGGTCGCCATTATTAACGGGATAAAATTTTGTGATGAGTTAGGACTTTTAAATCGAGATAGGAATAGAGATATCTACAAAAGGTAGTTTCGTAACCTGGTCCTCCAGAAATATGTGGTTGGCTTTATGCACGAGGGCTTCTACTCCGATAGCGGCCCCGAGGCTCTCAACCGCCTTGTACTCCACTACGAGGGTCAACACCATCAGCGCCTCCACCACCAGCTGCCTATACTCCGGCTGTGGGATCGAGTTCAGTACCGTCTCCACTGCCAGAGCGAATTTCAACTCTCCGGACGTCATCTCTTGAGTTAGATTCGGTTGCAGAATCTTTCCCTGTATCACCAATCCTTGGCACTGCAACGGTAATAAAGCCGTAAGAAAACACCCTTTGTTCCCCTATTCTTATTTTGAGTTTCAATTAAACGTAATATTTCTAATACTTATTTCATCTTTGACATGCATTTAATTAATCCTAAGATACATAATCTATATTAATTATGTCTTCGGCATCGCCATAGGCTGCGATATCCGTTTATCATCAGCATGCTGCGTGTTTGTTAGCCACCACAGTGGTATATGAATACACTTTGAAAATATTCATCGAATAAAGCTGTCTAAGTAAGTGTAAGTTTAGAGCGAACTGACGCTTTAATATCCCTGCCCAACCATATAGAGACTTGGCGTAGTGATGTATGTATGAATAGACAAATATATACGGCGTATATTATACGCCATTACCATCTGTCACGTTGGCACCTAATATAGCTCTGGCGGAAAGTGGGTGTGTGGGTATTACCTATACACCTCTGCCTACCCCTTCGGGGACCCTTGTGGGAAGGCGTGAGGATATATTATTATTTATTATACGCGATAATTATTCAAACCTTTTCCAGTACACCCCAAACGCGGGGATAAAAGTCCCTCGGCACGCGATTGAGGGCTCCATCCAAAC
Source organism: Drepana arcuata (assembly GCA_016069955.1). Taxonomy (NCBI): domain Eukaryota; kingdom Metazoa; phylum Arthropoda; class Insecta; order Lepidoptera; family Drepanidae; genus Drepana; species Drepana arcuata. The sequence goes on from JACCPG010007971.1 coordinate 82,632, forward strand.
GACGGCGACGTAACCACTGGCCTTGCCTATCAGGCTCAGTACTTGGTGCTGTGAGAGATAAAGGTACACGTTAGAACAACTTAGGATAGATATATATAGATATATACACACAAATAGAGTAGTATTTTAATAATATAACTTGGTACAATTCCACACAAATTAACCTAGAACCAAATTAAGCAAAGCTTGTACTATAGGAACAAGTCAACGATATATGTACATTCTTATTTATAGATAAATAGATATCCAAGACTAAGGAACAAATACTCTAGTCCTCAGCGGGAATCGAACCCGCAACCTCAAGTTACGTAGCTACGATCTCTGACCGCTAGACCAAAGTATGGTACATCTACATACAACGGCGAACAGTCAATGCGAATAGAAATATTTACTTACCGTCATCAATATTGCCTTGTAGAGACTGCCCTTCCAGAACAATTTGCGATTTCTTCCCAAAACGGTTAGACTTGTTGCTCACTATAGAGAAGTTGCCGCCTCGACCTACTAATATAAGAAATATAGTTAAATATATAGTAAAGTACTAAAACAAAGTAACAAGCGTAAAGTCCGACTAGAAATATAAAGACCCTGCAAGGAGGGCGTTGCAATCGCTTTTTAATCTGTAGATGTTTCCTTAGATGAGATCCAATATATTCTACAAGGACTTCTATTTTTCTGGCAGACTTTATATGAATTGGTACGTAAACAAAACATAATGAGTTATTATTTACATACAATATGGGACAACACAATTAATTATAGTCTATGAATAAAAAAAAAATGCAAACCAACAAGGACATTGATTCAAAGCAATAAAAATGCAAAACAATCGGAACATTCTAACGAGATTAGTATTGACGTTATTTTATTGACGATAAGAAAAAACTAAAGAAGTTGTTTAACTTCGCACGAAGAAGATAAAATACCGTGTTTTTCTTCTTATTTTTATTATAAAAAAAACCCATCAGTCTCACCAGATATATAATCTTGTGAGACTGATGAATGTGGAGGAAGCGAAAGAGGTATGTAAGTCTAGGGAGAACTGGCGCTCTATACTCCCTGCCTACCCCGTTAGGGACTCGGCGTGATGATATATATGTATATATCTTGTCGCCAATAATCTATCGTACACACACGAAACACGAACAAACAAATGTTGGTTGCAATAAACTCGCCTCTGGTCTTTTCGATTCTATCCTTTATAACTAGCAATGAATTCGCTGGAAATAAAATAAATAATAATGAGATATGTCGGTTTATTGATTATGATGTGTATTGCTAATGCGTTATGGTTCAAAATACATACCACTGTTGATAGCGAACTCTTTTCCACTTAAAATGTGGTAGAGAAGGTTCTTCATTTCGAACGGAGAAAGGTTGAGTAGATGTTCAGACGCTTCTTCGCCATCGCAGGAGAGCGTGCGAGACAGCTCCGTGGCCATGACCTGGAAAATAAATATTATTTTATATCTTTACACCTTCAAGAGGCACAGTAGGGTTAGGGCAGAGATGTATGGTACAACTTCCCTGTAGTAGGGGTCGCTTCCCTGTAATAATGATTTCCAAAAGTTATTTCCAGCCATGGAGTCGGGAACGTTTCCATGTAATTTTGTTTCCATATGGGAAACAAGAAAAATATTGGTTAAAACAGTTGAAATTTCCATAAGCAAAATGTCAGATTGACTTTCGTTCATTCAATACCGATTCAATTACGTAATAATATTTACAAAATATACGAGTTGGGTTCAAGCCAATTCCAGCATCCAATTCATCTTCAAACAACCAAACATTGTATGGTTTGAAATCTTTTTAATCCTAATACGTTTTTATTAGCTTGCTTAAGGAGTATGTATGTGACACCGCAAAATATAATACATTATTGTATGTATGTGTAATAAGAGACACATTGTAAATATACCTGTATGATGAGGCCGACCCTGAGGCGTAGCATCTCTAAGAAGAGCTGCGGCTCAGTGCGGATGAACATAGCCAAGTAGACCAGCAGCTCTTGAGTCAACATAGCTGTACTTTCGTCGTCGCCATACGCCTGCAGGACATTTGATATAACATGTCATGAAGTTTTTAGGTTATTGATATATTTGTGTCGAATTGCGCAGGTTAATAATATATTTGTGTACGCTTGTGCGTGCAACAAGACCAACAATTGTTTGGGCGTGTCGTTGACGGTGCAATGCCATATGGAATCGATTCTCATTTTTCTTTAAATCTCCACGATTGGATACATAATCTTCCAGTACATATAACTTCTCTTACTTCTTAGTTATCAGTAATACATCCTTTAATACCACCGTAAATCCATTCAGATAGATAGTAGTTAGGTATACTATCTGTTTCACATACATTATATCAAAATATGTTCAATAATACCTTATTATGTCCATGTTCGTGTTTTTCGTGACGAAAGGACTGCTTGCAACAAATATCAAAGCTTTATCAAGTGTCAAGTTCCTGTAGTATACATATATGTATAAAGCCACAGGTGTACGTTAGCGCACACCTAGGCTAGTGCCAGGGGACTGACGGGTGTTAATTGTGTCAAATTTTTTTTTCTAGCACCTACAATCATATTGCCAGCTAGGTATGTCATGCCAAGCGATTACCGCCGCCTAAGGACGTTTGCCTAATTAAGTCTAAACAGCACCCGTTGTGAACGCTGCGAAAATCTCTTCACATATTTCTTAAACACACTGTACGCTAAGGAAAATTCTATAAGGTACATATTTCTTTGCCGACAGGTTTTTCAAATTTGTTTTCAGATCTCGACGTTTTCTTTCACCACAAAGCTTTATTGTAAATTATTCAAAACCTCACCGAGTGTATCAGTTGTCTCAGCTCGTTCTCAGGCAGTGGTGCTGTGATGGTGTGCTCGTTGTTAGGAGGCATGCCGACGGTAATTTGCTTCTGCCGCACAAGCAGATCAGTGACAGCTTTGGCGAGGTCTTCCACTCTCTTGCCTAGCATGCCCGCGGTGTGACGTACGAGCCCCCACAACTTCTGGGTACAGGCCTTCTCGTACAGCGATTTGAGCAAGTCTTTCACTGTCACTATTTTCCCGTTTTCCAGCATACCTGTTTTTGTTATTAAATAACTTCACATATACATACACACATATCTTCAAGCGGGACCATCCCGGGAACGGCAGACAGTAGAGCGCCAGGTCTCCACATATTATGCGATATGAATTAGGATATGCCAAAAATTTTAATTACTGTGTCGCGCGTTTTACCAGCTATAAATTCGATTATTTATACTTTGACTTAAATGATTAAGCCTAATCTTTCGCGGGTATTTTCTAGAATGAAAAAATAGGAATATCTCTATGTTTTAATCCACCTCTGCGGCAATTTTCTCATATTCTGTTCAAACGTCCTGGCTTGAACAAGTATAAACATCGATCCGTTCATATTGTACATTTATAGTATTAGTATAGATTACCCAGTATAACATAGTACTGACGTATTTCTCGCGCTAATCTCAAGAACTAATTAATTGCGGGGCATATTTAGTACCTACAATAGTTACCACTATTTTGTACATTGTATAGTTTACAACTATTGCTACCACCGTTTTCGAAGAACTCCCGCGAACATACATACTTTCGTTATGTTTATTTTCTTCAATTTTCCAACATTAGTTCCCCTTTTATACCCGAAGCAAAAGGAAGGGTTATGTTTTTGAGCGGTTGTTTACCCCTTAAGCTTAAAGTAAGCATTACAAACCAGTATTAAAGTCGAGTCCCTGAGTGTCCACCAAGTACTGTAGTATATCTCCCTGTTCGTCCAGGCTCTCAGTCTCTCGCAGCATGGTGATTAGCTCGTCTGTTTCTTGCTCTGCGTAGATTAAATTCTGAGATTCCGACGTGGTGCGGTTACGGACCGTGACGGATGGGACATTCCTGTTTATTACGCCTGCAAAGAATAGAATTATATCTGTAATAGCTGTGCCCCTCGGCTACACCCGTGTAAGATTTAATTTAATTGGTAAATTATTTTATCTCATACATAAACATTTCTGTGTGTTAATTAGTTAATCCAGCTAATGAATCTATCTCTGTGTTGAGAAACGCTCAACACAATATTTCTTTGTATTTCTTCTCAAACGCAGGTTTTCTCTCGATGTTTTCCTTCACCGTAAACCTCGTGGCGTGATTGAACCACTGTACATAAGTTCATAAATTCTCTTCCTTTCTTTAATTCTACTCTAGCTTTCCAAGAATGTTACAAAAATCAAATTTGGTTTGGTACGTTATTCATCGAAATAGCGGCTATAAAAACATTATTTATATAGAACTTACCTTCCCCTTTCGGCGGAGAAGGTCTCGTAGGCTTAGTCACTTCGATTGCAGGCGTAACAACACCAAGGTTGGTTGTGGATGTGCCCCTAGAATATTAAGTACTATAAACTTTTCGTCTTCCCACAAGGCGCCCCAGGAAGGCAGGCAAGTGGCGCACAGTATAGTACAGGTCTTTTTACCAGAGATATAAAGTGGACCCATGTATATCTCTGGCGAAAGCCGACAAACAATTTTCAGGACGTTGTCAAACTATCGATGTTTCGTTGGATGGTACAGTACCGGAGATCCCCTAACAGTCCAGTCATTTTGTGAAAAGGTATATACCTTAAAATCCGACAAATTAAAATTTAGGTGTACAACAGGCTAGACAGCGAGACTATTGCACGGTTTTGAAAAAATATACTAGTAGTGCCTCGCGATTTCAATTGCTTTGAATTCATTGGTAGATGTTTCCTGGAGTAAAACATATTCAGCTCATAATCTATCTCCGTGCCAAATTTCATCCATTTCCGTTCAGTAGTATTTGCGTGAAAGAAGAACAAACATCCTCACAAACTTTCGAATGTATAATATTAGTTGGATAGTTTACTTGGTAAAGGCCTTCTTCCTGGCCTCCTCAGGTGACGGGCTCCGTCCAGACGATGGATCCACGTCGAGCCACGATGGCTTACGCTCTAACACATGTCCAACGCACTCTCCCTCCATTCCTAGCGTTTCCGCTGTAAAAATAGATACTTTATTAATAAAGTCACGTTCATCACGCTTTTCCATAAGGGGGATCCTTAAGGTATGCGTTTCCCTTTCGCGTTTTACACCAACATTTCGCCAATATCTAGATCAAACCGTGGCGTATATGTTTTTTAATTTTCTTCCATGAAGGTTTTATTTCAGCTTAGCTTGTCATGTGACAACTCACTACACTGATCGATCCTACCGCTCGAAAGTGCGCAAAGTACTTGAGCTGTGTCAAGCGGTGGATTTCCCTACCGCCTATGGAGACTTGATAATAGAGGCGGCTAATTGATTGCGGCAATAATACACTGATGCCCTTGTAACGATACTAAATAACAGTAAGTATAAAGAGACTTAATATACTAGACACGAAACAAAATCAAGTAACACAGTAAACAGTAAAGTTCATAATCTTATACCTCTCAGTAAAAAAGTTAAGAACTATGTATGTCAAGTAGTACATGACCTAGACCCAGACTACTAGAAACCTCTTCTCACGGTGTCTTATTACAAGTTACTCACAGTCCACGTTGATCGATCTAGTTTTCTTGATGGCGCCACGGACGGACATGCGCCGGCGCAGCACGCGCGCATTCTTGAATCCACTCGGCTTTGTTATCACGCTAAGCTTTACGCTTAACGATTTCAGTAAATGCTCTTCTAGGTAACTTTGCACTTGCGGATTTAATTCTGTAATAATATATTATTTTTATTAATATTTTCTGCTTTACATCTGTTCATATGTCCGGGATAAATTATTGGGGAGTACTATAGAACTACATGCACAATTTTAGAAATTCCCTAATAAATATAATACACTAGATACATAGTACACTAACTTCCGGTTTTGGCCTTAATTATCTTCAAACTTTATTTGCTTTAGAATTGGCAAGGAAAAAAGATTAATATTGGGATTTCTGGGTAGTATAAAAATATAAGATACCAATAAGATAGTTAGGAATTACTGTATGGTGTTTGCCTATCAACCGCTTAATACAATTAATTATATAACACGCCAACACTAAACATAACAGTTGTGCACATCATAGTACATTTTATAATATTATTTTTAAATTTACTGAACAATATCCTTGAGTAGCAGTGATTTTAAAATGAATATGGTATCACATAAAGGAGGTAGTTTCAACGCAAAGCCAACTACCACAAATAAAAAAAAACAGTACTTACTGTCAGGGTAACCTTCCTCTTGACTGCCTAAGAAACTCAAATTGGTGATAGCCGAAGTACTCAAGAATTCTCCCAGATTACCGAGAGTCACTCGAGTGCCGTTAATATAACCCGATTTTAGTTTCTTCATTGTAGTTATCATTGCCATTGGAATCCTACCCTGGTCTGTAAATATATTGCCTATTTAAATCGCATTACTTTGATACATATGTGCAAGTTAGCTTCAAAGCGAGGGGAATGATATGATGAGATAATGATTAAGTTATTGATGACTTGATGATTGTACTATATTAGTATATTTATAGTTATACATATATTAGTAGTATTTATTAGTTTCAAACTGCCTGCACCATTGAATTAAAATAATAATAACCATTGTAAAAATATCACACATCTTTCCTAACGTATAACATCATAAATAATGGATATTTATTAGCAGCAGATATGAGCAATTATTCAAGACTCCTTAATATTAGAAAGATAAGTTGACAGGACAACATATCTATGTTCCGAAGTCAGTTTTAAAACAATACTCTTTTTCTTATTTATGCAGAAGGAAACCAATATAGTTTTTAGAATTAAAACATGGATGTAATTTGTTTTTTATTTTTTAGTAGGTAACGCGGATGGAACTGCGGCTGTGTGCCGTAAATTTATTTGCTTCAATTGGACGTAGTTAAGCAGAAAGGACTCAATCCACACTTTGGCTAAAATTGAGTTAAGTATGCCATCGTACTCCTGAGGGTCGAATCTATCATGTAGTGAAAACCCTATTTTTAAAATGTACACGGAAACTAGTTTTTCTCACTACCCCGACTCAACCCACAGTATGAAGAGCATACAAACTGTATTTGCAGAACGAACTAAGTCCGCTTGAATTGTTTCTGAGTAATGATATTTCTATGAGTATGTTCTTAAGGTCGATAAACCAGAATAAACTCAAACAGATTGGATCCTTTCTAAGAATTAGTTTTGATTGGGAATATCATAATATCAAATAACTGAAACGACTCAAACAGGTTAGGTCGTTTCTGTGATACAGGTTTACTGACATAAAATATATTTTTTCTTTATCAGAAACGACTCAAAACACTTGAGATATTTCAGGAAAACAGATTTTGATGACCAGCACTTAAAATATCAAATAACCTAAATAGACTCAAGTAGACTGAGTCGTTTGTAAGAAATATATGTAATGACTGATACAAATACTTTTATTTGAATTGAAACGACTTATTTAATTTTTGTTATATAAGTAGGTATGTGTTAAAAGTAATATTTCATAAATTTTTATTTTAGTTGGAAGGACTCAAACTACCTATCTCGTTTTTGTGAATCAGGCCAAGTATTGTAACGAGTTTGAAAACAATTGCCTGAATTAAAATTATTACGTAACTCTCAAAAACTGGCAACTCGGATATGCATGAATTTACCATATCATGTCAAAGACAAACTGGTACGATCGAAAGTATTCTATGATTATGTCTGCACCTGCAAGCAACGCTGCTACTTACTTGTTCCAACAGAAACACGAAAACAAGAGTTTCATAAGTTTGTAACATTGGGGTCATACGAAGCCCAGCTGTTATTCATTTTAAATAATGTGAAAGAATCTGAAAAAGCTCGATCATATACCTCAACCACAAGCAAAATCGGTAAGAAAAAACCTAGACAGTACAGAAGAAATTATTATATTTGCGAGAATGTCGTTTGTAAGCAAATGTTTTTGAAAAACTTTCAAATATCGTCTAAAAGAGTTGACATATGATTAACCAAAAAGCGAAAAGATGAAACTTATAACGACAAGAGGGGTCGAAAAGAAGGTGGTTGGAATAAGACCCCTGAAGAAGACATCGATTTTGTTAAAAATGTCATTAATTCCCTCCCTAAATACGAATCTCATTACCGAAGAGAACGTAACAATGGCACGCAATATTTAAAACTGGGTATGACTATCCAAAAAATGTACGACATCTATCTTACCGAATTTAAAAAAGTGTTTAGCAGCGAGAAGAAATACGTCTCTTTTGCCACACTGAAGCGCGTATTTTATGAGAATTTCAATCTCCGCTGTAAATCCTTGAAGAAGGATACTTGCAAGAAATGCGATTCATTAGCCCTTGAGATTAAGACGTGTTGTGAACCAGAAAAAAAAGAACTGTTGATCCAGCAACGAGATATTCATCAAATGAGAGCGGAAGATCTTCGTTATCAAATGTCTCAAGACTTGGCGCATGCTAAAACAGATCCCAAATTTGAATGTCTTACCTACGATCTTGAAAAAACCCTACCTTTGCCCCGTATACCTACTAACATAGTATTTTATAAACGTCAGTTCTGGGTTTATAACGCTGGGATCCACGTTGGCTCTAACGATCAAGGACGATGAAATATCTGGATTGAGGGGGAAGCCGGACGAGGAGCCCAAGAAGTTGGCTCGTGCCTCATTAATTTCATTAAAAACGATCTGAGGGATGGCGTAGAGAATTTAGTCCTTTGGAGCGACTGCTGCGGGGGGCAAAATAAAAATATTAAAATAATTCTCATGCTAAAAACTGTACTTATGAACCACCCAAATCTTAAAACGATAACTTTTAAATATTTAGAGACCGGCCATTCCTTTTTGCCTAACGACACTGATTTCGGCAAAATTGAATGTGAGCTTAAGCATCACGAGCGAATTTACACTGCAGAAGAATACATGAATATCATGAAAATCTGTAAAAAGAAAAACCCCCTTCAAGTTACTAGGATGTAAACACAAGATTTTTTAAGTACAAAAAAATCGAAAAAAAAAATTGTTAACCGCAAAATATGTACAAATAAAGATAAAGTAAACTAGCTAAAAACGAAACAAATTTTATTGGAAAAAGAAGATCCATACTTAATTACTATGACGTCAGAGAGTGGAGATATTCAAAAGCTGGATTTGTCGAAAAAAAAACAAAGGGGTTCCAATCCAATTTTCAGAAGAAGATTTTGAAGTTCTTTGGCCCCAGGGAAAAGCCATTCCTCAAGCAAAGCTCGACGAGCTCAGATCTATGTTTACTTTAATACCCGAAGACTGTCACGCATTTTATAATAATCTTAAGGGAAACAGCTGTATCAACGAAGATGTTGATGGATACGGGCCAACTCTTGACTTTGACTTAG